>JAPQRN010000481.1:0-17222 GCA_037367275.1 Coranthus polyacanthus | reverse complement strand
CCTGAGCCTGAGCCTGAGCCTGAGCCTGAGCCTGAGCCTGAGCCTGGACCTGAACCTGAACCTGAACCTGAACCTGAACCTGAGCCTGAGCCTGAGCCTGAGCCTGAGCCTGAGCCTGAACCTGAGCCTGAGCCTGAATCTGAACCTGGGCCTGGACCTGAACCTGGACCTGTACTTCAACTGTAGAAAGGCTCCAGGTCTGACTCATTTATGTTCATTTTGTTGATTATTTTGTTCATTTTATAGATTTTTTTTTATTGATTGTTTGTTTTTATTTGTTTTTGTTCACTTTTATTTATTGTTCTGAAACGGGACAAGGTCTGGATTTTCTTCCTGCCTTAACCCATTTAGGATTCTCAAAAATTGTTTCATTGTTTTATTTTCAACATGCTTTACCTAATTCACATTTTCAAACGCTTTAAACTTTTCATACTTATCCTTTTAAAATGTGTCTATATAGCTTCTGATTAAACTTATTTTTTCACTGCAACAATGCTTTGCACTTCTAACATTTTTTCACTTTAAAAATGTTTTCTACTTCAAAACTATTCCTGCTTCTCCTTCAAGTTTAATTTTCCACTTTGACAATGTTTTCTACTTTAAACTAGTTTAGCTTCTTCTACTTTATTTCTGGACAAACTTGTCAACTCATTCAAGTCAGAGCATTTTGACCACAATCATACCTTTAACCGTGCTGTCATATACTTTCACGGTATACATTTTCATATCCAATACATAATGCAGTTTTCATCATGCTTTACCTAATTCACATCTTTAAACAATTTAAACTTTTTCAAACACGTTTTACAGTATTTGCTGCCTTAACCTATTTCATCAACATTTCAACAGTATTTCAGATTGAAGCCAATTCAGCTGAATTCAGCCATGATTCAGGTGCAGTTCAGTTCAATCACATCTCAGCAATCACATGCAATCTCAAAAAGATCACAATTTTACTAGTTCTAAATGTAACCCACTTACACTATTTCTATTTTATATTGTCCATTTGATGTTTTTGTTGCTGCTCTTTATTAGAATTTTTGTGTTATTCTCCTGACTGTAAAAAATAAACTCATCTGTGTAATGACATTAAATTCCTTGTGTTGTTTTTTCAAACATATTTTTATTAATATATTATTTTATAATTTAACTGCATTACTTAAATACAACAAACAAAAACATCTGTGTTGATTAAATGTTTTTTATATCATAAAAATAAATTTCTGTTTCATTAAGTTATTGATATGTTCATCTGTTTAAAACATATTGTAGGATTAATTATTACACATAATAAATTCCTGAATAAAAAATAAAACTTCTAAACGTGTCTTAATAACCTGCAACGTCTCCAAACTCTAAACTTTTACAAATAAAATAAAAATAAACTCTTGTAATCATTGATCAGTTCACACTTTGATTCAATTTAAGAACATTTAATGATTTTATGATGCAGTCCATAGTTTGAATGAAACCTGAAAGTGATTGATATTTTTCAGACTTTATTAAAACATCAGAAACACATTTACACATTATTACACATCATATTACATGTTTACAGCATCATACACATGCTGCGATCACTGATCGATAAGTAATCAATAACCGATCAGCTCTGACAGCTGGTTACCATGGCGACACAGCCTCGATCCACAGCGCATGTTAGAATAAATAAATACAGAAGAAGAAGGGTCTGTTTGAGAACCTCAAATACGTTGTAGAAGACAAGTTGAGAACCAACGGCATGGTTCTGAATACCTTTGGGTTCTACAGAGAAACGTCTTAGAACAGAACTCAACAGTGAGAGGGTTCTAGATGAGGAGACGGTAGAACTATTCAAGAGCCTCAATAAAGTATCTGTGTTCTGATGTAGAGAATGGTTCTAGAGGTTCTGAATGACACCATTCCAAAAAAGAACACGTGTTACTGCAGTGATTGGGTTCTACAGAGAAACGCTAAGGTTCTACTTCATGAGCAGAACGCTCATTACATAGAAATGATTTAGAACTCAGCAAGTGGGGTTGGAGATAATGGTCTCCATGTTGGCACAAAAAATGGCTCTACCTGCAGAGACCAGAATGCAGGAGAGAAGGTTCTAGAAGCACTTTCAGAGTTCTGATCCACAGTGAGAGTGTTCTAGATGAAGAGACAGTAGAAGTCAAGAACCTCAAATATGAAACAGCTGACTTGTTTCCTGTGGATGACTGAGAACCCACCAGATGTATTTGTGTTCTGATATAGAGAACGGCTCTAGAGCTGTTGTTGGAGTTCTAGGAGTGAATGACAGCGTTCTACTTTATGAGAATAACACTTACTTGAGTTCCACACAGAAATGTTTTGGAACTCAGTATGAAGGTTCTAGAGGGTTCGAACACAACAGAGCATTTGAGATGGGACAGGGTTCTACCACAGAACCCGCAAAATCCCACGGAGAGGCATCAGAACACAGATACTTCTAGATTGTTCTACTCTTGGTTCAAGAGCTGCTATTAGAGTTCTAGGGGTGAATGGCAAGGTTCTAAAAGGTTCTAGACAAAAATGACTTAAAACTCAGCAGGAAGGTTCTAGAGGACGAAGTTGGGGTTCTATTAAAATGCTGGAGAACCCTGTGTTGGAGATAGCAGTCTCCATGTCGGTTCTGCAGCTGTTGAAGTTTGGTGAGATCAGAATGCAGGGGACAAGGTTCTAGAAGCGCTGTTATAGTTCTGATAGTCAGTGAGAGGGTTCTAGATACATTCTACTGTAAAACCCAGACCAACAGAACCTGTGAGAACGTCTTCTGATGAAAGTTTAGTGTTGACAGAACGTGAGTGCAGAACCTGGAGAGGAGGTTCTGTAGTGGAGTGTAGAGTTCTTGATGTCGGGGTTCTAGAAGGGTATTCCTTTGGAGATCTGCCGAGCCACCTGCTCATCCTGGCTCTCCTGGTTCTCCTGGTTCTCCTTCCTCTCCTGGTTCCAGTCCTTCAGACCCTCTGGCAGCGTCGTGTCCTCATCCATGCCTCCTGTTCCCTCCACGAACTCCTCGTACGTCGACTTCTCTGTGAACGGACGTTTTCCCAGCAGCTCCACCATGTCACTCTTATCCAGAACCTCCTTTTCCAGCAGCCGCAGTGCCACCTGCAGGATGGAGTGGGAACAACCCAGGTTCAAAGTTATTATAGACAATGGAAACCAAGTCCAAAACTAAAACCAAAACTAAGACTGAAACAACAATCATATTTATCATGATTTCATTTTATATCAGGAAATATATCATTATTGTGATTTACAGTTTTCTTTTTCTTTAGGGTTTAATCTCTTCAGAGTTTGGAGTTTTTCATGTTTCATGTCATGTTTAAATACAGTTGTCTATGCATTTTCTGATGACCCTGATGAAGGCCACAAGACGAAACGCATTGGTCTAATTCTAATAAAGTTGTTCTGTACTACAAGTGCTGCTGGAGTCTCTGACCTGTTCAGAATTTGGCCCAACAGGCTTTTTGTGCATCTGGACCTGATGGATGATCCTAACGAATTTGTCTTGGTGAAACCAAAAGCACAGGTTTCTCTTTTAAAATTCGCTATCGAGCCATTTTACCACACTCATGCACAAGACCCATGACCTTTTCAGCACATTTAGCGCAGTGGCGGCTGGTGCTAAACAAGACTGAGGGGGGCGCAAGAGAATATGAACACAGCACTTATGAATATGTGTGCAGAGCCAAATTTTTTTGTTTCTTTCAGCTGATAATGCTTGTGTTGACATGTCATAAGTCTTTCATTTTAATTAAAATAAATTTAAATTACACCAGCATTTTAGTGAAAAGTGAATGCCTTATGTATCTCACCGAACTCGAACCCCAGTCCCTCAGGTGGGAAGCCACCTGACTGTTTATCTACTTGACCATAGAGTAAACACTATGAAGGAGTCCTACATCAGCTATGCATCTGAATAGTCAAGTGTCGTTTGGTTTCATATTCCGTTAAATTACAGTCTCTGTGTACACAGAGGTGTAGGAGACTAAACGGAGGACGAGCTGAAAAAGGCAAAACTGTTACCTGTGACATTTCTGCTTTACGTTCATTCTGATCCTGAAAGCATCTGTATCCTGTCTGGATCTCACTCACGGCCACTTGGCAACGCAGCGAAAATCATCCAATCACACAAGCACAAGAAAATATAAACTATTCTGATTGGCTCCGGGGTGCTACAAATTGCACCCTACAGTGATTCTTTAATCCTCCAATGACAGCACCGCCTCGTGTCATCTGTTCACCAAACATTTTAACAGCCACATACACACACACCACAACCAGGAAGTGAATATATTAACACAGAAACAGATCAGAACAAACAGAACAGATACAGTAGTGCCTTCACAGCGGTCAGTACTTGCGTCCTAATAAAAGCTCATGGCATCCCAGAACAGTCAGAAGCCGGTTGTACCTTCTCCACCTCGGCCTTCTTGTTGCTCAGCAGTTGGTGTGTCCTCTGATATGCTTCGCTGATGAGCGCTCGGACCTCGGTGTCGATGAGTCGAGCCGTGGCCTCGCTGTACGGTTTCTCCAGAACCATCTCTCCCTGTCGTGGGAGGTCAAAGGACACCTGACCCACCTTAGGGTTCATCCCAAACTGGACAATCTGCAGCAGAACACACACAACCATCAGCATTCAGTCTGAACCACTCTGATCTACTGTTGTGAAAGCCCTGAAAATCTAAAATGTCATCATTACTAACATATCTTTGTAGCATGAGACCATTAGAAGTAGAGCCCAACATGGTGCCTAAAGCCAGTATTGAAACCATCACCTTAAACTCCTTAAACTGCTTCATCACACACTATAAACCTGAACCGGTGACCTCTGACCTGTGCATAGGCGCTTTGGGTGACCTTCCGCAGGTCGTCCTGGGCTCCGGTGGTGATACGTCCGAAGAAGATCTCCTCGGACACCCGTCCTCCCAGAGTCATGCACATGCGGTCCAGCAGCTGCTCCTTGGTGTACAGGTACTGCTCTTTGGGCAGGTACTGAGCGTAGCCCAGACCCTTCCCCCGCGGGATGATCGACACCTGCACAGGTGAAGGAAGCACTGCATCAGGGGGCGTCTCACAGCAGACAGTGGAGACAGACAGACGGGGCTTTGGGACAACAGGACTAAAGCGACCAGATCCAACAAACCAAATGTGTTATGATGCGGAGAGGAACACATTTAAACAGAAAAATAAATAAAATATTTATTTGTTAATGTGATCGTGAATTAAAGCCTCAAACGTGATACATCTTTGTGTCTCAGATTTTCTTCACACAACTCAGTATTTTCTCCTTATGCTGAAAATAAAAAGACCAAGAACAATTAAGATTGGACTGATTTTGTTCAAAATTAACCAAAATATACAAAAAATGAACAAAACAATAAACAAAATGAATAAAAATGAAGTACATATATATCTCTTATTTATTACAAACCTAAACTGGTCATGACCACATGGTATTCTGGTCAAGTTGATGAGTAATAGTTGTTCTCAGTATTTCAGCTGTAGTTTTTCAAATATTTACTAATTATCAATATATGACAGTTTATATATTATATTGGCACAGCATCAAAAATAATGAATAAAATCAATAAACGCTCAAAGACTCGTTGACATTAAGTTTGGTGCTCTGAGTCAGTTTAAAAAGTATCTTGGAAACTATTTTCTGATTTTGAGAAAAATCTTCCGGCAGACGTCGGCGTGACCTGTATCAGCAGGTAAAGCTCATTTCAAGGAACATGTGGACATAAAGTTTGGTTCATGAGTCATTCAACACAATGTGTTTGTGTTTATTCTAGTGCCACCTTGTGGTTCACAGGAACCACTTCTACACATTACTTTGTAGTTCTGCTCTTGAAACAAAACGATGTGTGACAGATGGACATGATCGATACATCTCCACGTTACGTATAATAAATAAAAACAATAAGGCTGTTTTGTTTCTTTGGGTCTGATGTACATGTTGTTGTACCTTCAGCAGAGGATCGGCGTGTTCCAGAAACCATCCTGCCACAGCGTGTCCTGCCTCGTGATAGGCCACCGTCTTCTTCTCCTCCGGCTGAAGGACCTGAGTCTTCTTCTCCAGACCTGAAACATGACGCATACCCGACTCAACTGAGACTCAGACGGATCCACAATTATTGATTAGATATCAATTAGATACCCTAAAAAGATACTTGTACATGTTAATAAGGCCATCAGTCTCACCTCCGATCACCCTCTCGATGGCCTGTTCAAAGTGTTTCTGGTTGATGGCGTCTGACAGATGGCGAGCAGCAATCAGAGCCGCCTCGTTACAGACATTAGCGATGTCAGCGCCTGGAAGAGGAAACATCACACACCTTCATCCCGTTACATGGGTTTGGTCTCTTTCATCTTTCATGCTGATTTGGTCTTGCAGAGTAGCTCCAGTAAACTTCATTTAAACAGTCTGACTTTACACAAGTGTTACCAGAGAAACCAGGCGTGAGGGCGGCCATCTTTTTAGCCAGAGCATCTTTGTCCATGTTGGCCTCCAGCTTCAGAGGACGCAGGTGGACTTTAAAGATGGACGCTCGTCCTTTGATGTCAGGAGGACCTGAGAGACAGAGTCACAGATTAACTTATTAGGACATAGTAAATATATCCTGTTGTGTTGTGTTGTATTGTATTTACCAATGTAAATCTGTCGGTCAAAGCGTCCTGGTCTCATCAGAGCCGGGTCCAGGATATCCGGTCTGTTGGTTCCTGCCAGGACCACCACGTTGGTGGCCGTGTTGAACCCTGAGGACACATAGAGGACCATTCAGACCAGACTCCATATCACCGATCAGACTCCAGTATGACAGTCAGTCCAATCAGACTTAGATGTTCAACACAAACAGCCAACTATTTGGCCCTTTTTCAAAGACCATCTGCCAAAGAGAAAACACACAGATGACGCCACCTCACAGTCTGAAAGACGGTCCACAGTTCAATGTCCAAAAGTTTGACTTCTCTATAGAGTGTGATGTATGTGTTAAGCTGAGACGGTGTGTGAACTGCTGCAGTAAAGGATGAAGTCGATCTCTCAGACTCCAAATGCACTTTAACTAATATTCACATATAAATAAAGTCTATGTGAGAGAAACACCCTCCTTGAAAAGTAAAATATCGGACAATGTGAATATGGATCATATCCTTTTATTGGATGTAATTAGTAAATAGATCACTTACGTTCTGTGTGTGTGTGTTCAGTGAAAACTTAAAAGAAAAATAACACATTTTATATTATTTAAACATTTGACCACTTATTTAAAACCATTTTGGAATCAGAAACAGAACCGATAAATTCAAACGATACCCAAACCTCGTTGGTAGTTTTGTTTTACCCTGTTAGTGTAATACACTGACTCTGGTTCTTGACAATCCGTGTATCATTTGTTCTTTCCATATTCAATTAAGATTCAAAAATCGAAAAATGAAAAATGGTTTGTTATTTCATTATTTGTTTAATAATCTGATTCCAAGGGGGGTTTCCAGCTTTATTTAGTCTGTTCTTACTCAGAGAAAGAAAACGTCTAACTATACGATATAATTTTCAAAATACTGTTGTTGAATCAGCAGAACGTGCAAAGACAGCACTCGAGTACAACGTAAAATGTTAAATAAAAGTATGAAGCAACGAACCTGTAGAAACGTGAGCTGGTTCAGTAGATGCCACCATGGTTCTGAGAATCCTGAACCAGAACCAGTTCAAGACCCAGATGTGATCTGGTGGAAAAGGCCTGAGTCTGACAGATTCACTCACCGTCCATCTCCACCAGCAGCTGGTTCAGAGTGTTCTCCTGCTCGCTCTGTCCGCCAAAGTTGCCCCGCCCTCTTTTGCGTCCCACCGCGTCGATCTCATCAATGAAGAGGATGCAGGGAGCGTTCTTTCTTGCCATTACGAACAGATCTCTGACCTAAAGACAAGTGAACACACCATCTGTTCTGCTGTTTCACAACATGTCAAGAGAACCTAAAGGAACCTCAGAAACGACGCAACAAAGAAACACAAGGAAACGTGAAGTCCGTGTGTTTGGAGTGAATTAAGCAAAATGCAAATAAGACTACATTAACACAAACTTGACTGGTGTTACAAAGAATCAAAGAATACAGGCATCTGTGTGTGTGTCTTACCCTGGCGGGGCCGACGCCCACAAACATCTCAAGGAACTCGGAGCCATTAACGGTGATGAAGGGGACGTTGGCTTCACCTGCCGTTGCTTTGGCCAAAAGAGTTTTACCTGTTCCAGGAGGACCAGTCAGGATGGCTCCCTGAATGCAACACGACAACACATCAGTACAACAACACAACATGGCATATCAATACAATGCAGCAAACATCAACACAAAAAAGTGTATTTTGTTCATTTTCAGTGTCCACAACAGATTAGAGTTGGAATCATTCAACATGTTTAATGATGGCTCAAAGTGATGTTTCCTTTACTTTTATTTCTAATCTGAATTTTCATCCACTCAACTCAGTTTTTATAACTAAAAACTTAACTGCCACAATTTGAAGGTTTTTGTTAACATAATATCATTGATGGTATAAAAGCTGTTTGTTTGTGTTGACACTGATGTGATTCATGCCTTGGGTTTGTATCAAACAATACCAGTAGTGAAGCGGGATCGGCTCTGACACCATCCGAATCCACATGTTCACATAAATTGTCCACTCAAACTAATTACTTCTCTGATTTAGAGACCTGCTCCTCATGTGCTCTTCACACCAGAGACTGACTGTCCTCCACGTGCAACCCATCCACATCCTGACAAACTGACAAATCACACTCTGCCGCCATCTTTCCTGCATATATTTCACTTTGGAAGTGATTGTCAATGAGGGAAAATAGCTCCTCAAAAAATTTATTTTTTAGTTTGAAATTCAGTTCCACATTTATTGATGAATTTTTAGTTTGATGTGACCCATGTTTATTTACTTATTTATTAGTTTGGCAGTTAACCCTAACTCAAAGATAGTTCATTTTGTCAAGTTGTTTATCTTTTTTTTTCCTGCTCAAACCGACCTAATACATCAGTCTTTAAGAAGCCACTATTGCTTGACCTCTAGATACCAACATCGATTTCATCTTGTGTTTTTTAACGTTGTTTTTGTCTTGTTGTATTTTTTAACTTTTGTTTTCGTAGCCCTGTCCCCGTGGACCCACCCTCACCTTGGGGATCTTGGCTCCCAGGTCCTGGTACTGTTTGGGGTTCTTCAGGAAGTTGACGAACTCCATGATCTCCAGCTTGGCCTCCTCGCAGCCTGCCACATCTTTAAACTTCACATCGATCTCGTCTTTCAGGATTTTGGCCGTGGTCTCGCTGACGCTGAACAGACCGCCCATGCCTCGCCCGGGACGCCCTGCACCCGCCGGGCCCCGCCTCAGCATGAACAGCAGGAAGCCGATGATGAGCACCGTTGGGAGCATGCTCAGAAGGAACGTACTGGAGAGGAAAATGAAACTCACAACTTTCAACATCAGCAATAATCTATTAAACTTCCATTTGAAGCTACGTCAGATAAAACATTCAACTGGATGATAATCAAGCGTTTTTTCAGTCCGTGTTGAGCGTCAAACACCTACGATGATTCTCTGAGTTAGGGCTCAGTGATAAAACAATAAGATTTATCATACTTTAATTTTATATAGTAATAACTTTTCTTTTGTCTTTACATTTTCAGCTAAAACACTTAGAAAATGTTTCAAAGTTTTCATCTTGTTAAATAAGAAAAATTGCACTAATTTTATTATTTAATTAAGGTAAAGAAAATGAAAAAGATAAGAACTAAACAGTGAAATCAGAGATTTCAGGTGTGTTTTCATCTGACCGTGTCTTTTATGTTGTTTTCGTCTTGTTACATCTATTAAAATCATTTAAATAAAAAAATAAAAATGTTCACTTACGACCAAAAATCAGCCTTTACACTGTAAAGAAATAATGACTGATAAATTCTTATCATGATAACATTTTTCACCATATTGCCCAGCCCAAACTGAAAATCAAATGAACAAAGAACAAAAGTGTAGGCTCAGTCTGTAAAATGTCCTGTCGATGCTAATTAATCAGTGTGAAATGTAACAGGTGCTGGTTCTGACCCATCGCTCTCTGTTGAATAAACCACCGGCAGCCTGTTTTCTCCTTCGATGCCCAGTTCGTACTGAGCCGTCTCCAGATTCCGTTCGAATGTGTCGACACTGCCGATGTTGAACCAGACGTACTGCTGAAAAACCCAACCACAAATGTGAGAAACACTCAAATGCAGAAAATTCATCTTTAAATGGGTAGTTAACAAAGGCGCGGTGGGAAAAAAAATACAGTATTTTTGTCTGTTGTGGTAGCTGATATTGGAGCAAATATAAGATGCCACTAAATTGTCAATTCTTTCCTTTTTGTTTCTTACATTTTCACTAAAGTACATTTAATATTCGCAGCATGTTTAATGTTTGTGTCATGTTCAATGTTCACTTTGTGTTTAACGTTTGCTCTGTCTTTCGTGTTGGGTTTAAATATTCCCTTTGTGTAACTCACCCCGTCCACTGGCGTTTTCCCAGGAGAGAAAACCACTTTGACATAACGTTTGTTGACCACTTCTAAACGATCCACCTGAACAAAACCACAACAAAACATCAACAACGGGAATATTATCACCTGTAATTATCTCATTAAATCATGTTCAGAAAAAGTCAAGAGCTTAACAGGTTTACATTCTGCTGATTCAGGATCAGATTCAGCTGATTTAAAAACATTATTTGTCATGTGTAAATCTAGAGAAGAAAATGTATGAGAAAAATAACGGAACAGTATGAACTTACTGAGTAATATTTATGTTAAAATGATGTTGTATTTGACTGTGTATGGTTGATTTTTTTATGTGATCTGTGAAAAAAAACAAAAATGTCCCGGTGTTTTATTATTCCCGCTCCTTTTTCAGTCATATACATGTAATTTGAATGACTGCTTTTGTAAACATGTTTCTGGAAATTGACCTGACATGAGTGAAATGAAGTGAATGTGCGTCTCCTCACCACTCCTTTGGACAGGTAGCTGTTGACGAAGTCTTTCCAGGTGACCTCTCTGCCTCCATCTCTGAAGAAGAAGTAATAAGTGACGGTCGTCCAGAACGCAATGCCACTCAGGAAGTACATCCTGAACTCCTTATCATCCCATGGAACATCTCCCTGAAAAACACACACTTCTGAGACATCTAAGACACCTGAGACACACCAACACGCCTGAGACAGACCAACATTACTGAGACACAGGTGAATATGACAATAAATGTCAAATCATCTTTAAGTTTAAAGGATGATGTTTAGAGAAAACACAAAACCATGAGCTTTTGGTAATACAGGAAGACAAAAGGAGATGGGCAGCTACTGTGCAGACTGCATGTTCTTCTGAGACACTGTGACATAAACTGTGGCTCCAGAGTTGGACTCCACCAGGAACACCACGAAATAAACCAAACACTACATCATCATCTCCTAAGGGGGATGGATGCCATTGGTCTATGTATGCAGACTGAAATTGCTCAAATTAAATCAAATACCACATGTAAATACTAGATCACAGACACTGTCCAGCAGGTGGAGCTGTTTGTCTCTGCTCACACTGACCTTCTGCAGTCGGCTGTACCAGTGGGACTCCTCCTTACGACCTCCTCGTTTGCCACCGCCTCCTGCGCCGCCTCCTCCTCCGCTGCCGCCGCCGCCGCTGCCACCGCCGCCGCTGCCGCCGCCGCCGCTGCTGCCGCCGCCTCCTCCTCCTCCTCCTGCTCCTCCTCCAGCTCTCTGGGCATTGGCAGGTGTGGTCTCTGATGGCCACAATCAGTGTGAGAAGATTAAAACCGAGTGGAAACATCAAAACAGAGTGTTCAGAGAGTGTATTCCAAACAAGCACTAGAGGGCAGCACAGCACCACACTCAGTTGAAGGGTGAGTGTTGGAGTATACAGTATGTAAGGGATGATGTACAGTAATTCTCAAACGAGAATTAGTCTAAAGGGTTAAAGTTATGGACGGGCTCAGACCAAAATATCTCTGGATGTAACTGGACAGACCTACAATCAATCAGTTCAAGGACAGGGATGTTGATCCAGGTGGTAAACTCACCAAATCCTGTTGGTAATATGGGAACACATCTGTCTGATCAATGAAGGCTTTAAGTGACAACTGTTTGTTCTTTATTTTATGGAAAATACTGTGGCTGAACCTGACTGAGAACGTTGTCAGCTCAAACAAAGATTCGCTACTTTTTAATGTGTTTTTTCTTAATCTGGTGATCATAAAATCTTAACACAGCTGTATATGAAAGCTGTGACTGAAGCCGGCTTTGCCACAAACACTTAACGATTACCTGAATTCAGATCTGCATCGATGTACATGGAGCACATGTGAAATTAAATAAACATAAGCAAATAAGAGGGCATAGGGACTATAGACAGTACTATTATTGTTGCTCAACTACAGTTGACTGTCATGTACTGTATATTGTAGCAGATTTGTACCTTTGGCTGCAGGTTCAGCTTCACTGTTATTTGGAGTTTTCTGACTGTCTGGAAAATACTTTTCAAAACCTGAAAAAAAAAGGGGTGAAAAAATTAAATCACATAAACATCCCTCAGAATGAAGTGAGCACGCTCAGCCCCTCCCCCTCTGTACAGGTACAGTGTCACCTTTGGGCGGTCTGGAGCTCAGCCTCCTGTAGGCTCCCAGCAGGTTATTCAGCAGGCTCCGCCCTCTCACCACCTGTCCAACAGTGGACTGAAACATCACCTGAAACAAACAGCCAATCAGGAGTCAGTAAAACCACATCAATACATTTTTTTCCCTCAGGTTTCTGGAGGTTTATGTCATGTGATTTTACATTGTTTTAATTAAACATGTAACATTTCACATCATCTTAGACAATTATTATTGTCATAATTACCATATCTGTCCAGGTTGAAAGATAAATGGATGGATGGATTTTCCAAATATTTGGAAAAGCTAGAATAATAAACACCAAAAAGCTTAAAAACAAAAGTCCACTGGGGACCAACGCCAACAATTAGATATGGCAAGTCATTTCTGATGCTCTCCACAGGAAAGATACCAAATTCTGTTCCTGACCACAAATCAGGAGCCACACGGTTTACCCTGTAACAACAGGGACTACATACATGTAACATGTCATAACACGTTTAACTCAGAGCTGCCAAGGTCTCACTGACAGTGTTTTCATTAATGAAAACACTGTCAGTGACAGAGCCGCAACCGCATGTTCACCTGACGTACTTTAGCTATACAGGTAAATAAAGGGACAGGCCTGCATGCTGAGGGACAGCGGAGAACTGTGAGCGGACATCGGCAAAGACGGCTCAGTATGGCCTCTGTCCTGGTTAGCGTGTTAGCTGTCATCTCATATAGCTGTATCTATGCATTACCCAGTTAGCCTGCTAACTGTCATCCGGTATGTCTATGTATTACCCTGTTAGCTGTTAGCCGTTCCGTACCTGTTTTCTGCCCGCGGCGCTGGAGGGCAGCAGGAGCCGGAGGACAGCCCTGCTGCCGGCTGACAGCCGCAGGTAGCGGTGAGCCATAACGACTCACGCCAACACAAATAAACAAATAAAAAGGACAGAAGCTGTGTTTTAAACGGCGCGGGGGTGTTTGTTTATCAGTCCTGTTCTGTAATCACACTCCGTCGCCATCTTTACTGCCTCCCGCTTCTTCTTCAGCTTTTTGATGTTTGCGGTCCTTTTCGCGCCTCCTACCGTCACGGGCGGGAAAAGCACTGCAGGTACAAACATCCATCCATCTACTTTATGGGTTAGTATGAAAATACAAATTAGAAAACAAAGCAGTGATATTCAAATGTACTTTGTCTTGTATTTTATTGTAGACAGTGGAACACAACATGCGTCACGTTGTGTCCGTCTGCTCTGGACCAAAGGAGAAAAGGAGCATCCAGACCTTTAGTCTGGAGTCCAGAAGTCAGGGTCTGGGGTTGTGTCAGTCCTTTTATCGTTTTGTTGATTGATTGTGTTTGTTCATTTTGTTGTTCTTATTTTGTCAAAATGAACGAAATCTTTTTAATCTGAATGTTTGCAGTTTGTTACCTACAGATGGCGCTGCTGAGCCCCTCCCCTCCTCCTTCTCCTGTTGCATGCTGGTTAATCCAACATGGCGGCTGCGGGCTGTGTGGAGGAATGAAGCGGCTGACCGCTGCCTGTTTCCTGGTGAACCCGCACTGTGAGCGGCCTCAGCAGTCTGAGCGGAGCGGAGCGGCCGGTGTTCCTGAACTATGAGGTACCGGACCCACTGTCACACACACACAGAGCCCCGCCGACCCGGCACAGGACCGGGTTAGGGCTGGAGGACAGACCGGGCTAACAGGCTAAAGGCTAACGGATCAGCTGTGGGGAGTCTCAGCTGACAGGGGGCTCAGCTCGCCGCTAGCGCGACTGGACCGGGGTTTAGCGCTGGTGGAGCGTCAGATAGGCCCGCTGTGTGGATCAGGTGACGGCTCCGTTAGCTTCACTGTCAGCAGTCAGTTAGCGGCTAACAGAGAAGCTAACAGCGTCAGGAAACAGCGTCGGGACGTCACGGGAAGCGTTACGTCATTGCATGTATTTGATGACGTCAGAATTTCATGCTAACATTAGCATGCATGTGATTAAAACAGTGTCAGCTGACATAGAGATCATTAACAAAGAACTTATACTGACAACTACTGAGAGTTAATATATCCTGCATTTTGGTCTTTTTCCTCTAATCTCTGTGTCTTTAGTCTTTGCTTCTGTCAAATAACTGATATTGATAATTAGTGAAAGCTAATAGTTTGATTCATGCTAACATCAGTGTGCATCAGCAGAGCTACACCTCCGCTGTGTTGGACTGAAAACTGGTGTCACAAACCTCTGCTTCTAATCTCTGTCATTAATCAGTTCCAGTTCCTCCAGTAAAAACTAGGTCTGGGCCATACACCTAAAAACATTCTCATGATGAACATTTACATATCAGTCAATATTGACAATTATCAAGATAAATGTCGAGTCATTATTTCTTTTAGTTTAAAGGCTGACTTTTGGTCCTGGATGAAAGTTGAAGAAACCAGACCGTTAAATGACGCATAAGATGCAACAAGACAAAAACGACACAGAAGACAAAATAATAGGAAACAAGATGAAAACGACACAAAAGACAAAATGAGAAGAAATAAGACAAAACAGATGAAAATGACTTAAAAGCAGTTACTTGTGGTTTTAAACTTTTCTCTATGGCAAGAGCATGACAGACAATTGACAAAACAGCAGAACATTTCACAGATATAGAAGTAGAACATTTAAAACTATTAGAATGATGAAATGTTTGTTCAATCATTTTTTTCCTGTTGAAGGTTTTGTTGGGGGCAGTTTTTCCTCACTTGAACTGAGGGTCTAAGGACAGATGTTGTTCATTGTATAGATTGTAAAGCCCTTTGAGGCAAATGTTCAGTTTGTGATATTGTGTTATATAAATACAAGTGAATTGTGCACAGCAAAGTGTTTTAACTGAAAATGTGAACAAAAACTATAAAGACAAAAGGAAATGTATATCATGATTAATATTAGCACTGTATAAAAATATGCAATGGTAACTATTGTTTTATCACCCAGACCTAATTAAAGAACTGCAGCAACTGAGCGTTAATAATATCTTCTAATAGTGAGCATATGTCACCAGGTCAGATTTTAGTTTAGAGTTTTTCGCTGCAGTGACTGTGCAGAGACACTGGAGACATTCTTCCTCCTCCATCACCAAACACACATGGACCCTGTAAATTAGTTCCAGAAGTTTATGTCCAAAGTCTGGAAATAAAGCAGTGACTCTCACACGATCATTGCACTCATCTCCTCCATATCAGTATCCTCAGTCCGAATCATAATGTTCAGAAGTGTGGTCATCGATGAAAATCAATTTTCAAATGATGTCAGGGTTATGATTCCACTGATCTGTGTAATGAGTATGTCATGTCTGATGATGTGAACATAAAAATACTGCAGTAAAATGTATGTGACTGATGGAGACACGTCTTCTACTGTAAAGAACAACTGATCAGTAGCTGATGCATCAACATTCAGGATGTGCTTCATGACTTTTATGGTTGAATGCAGGTATAGAAGGCGGAGCCCGAGGCTGATCCACAATAACACTGCCTACAGGTGTGGTAGTATTAGTGGTTTTATAACTGATTATTGATATGATTATGTCGTTTTTGGCTTTTTTGTGCACATACATTTTTCTACACATTGTATAATAAATGAGGAGGTTCAAGTTCAAGTCAATCCCCTTTTAATTAAATAATTAAAAATTATACTTCAATTGAAATAGAAACAATTACAAGCTTTTACAGCATAATCTGTAGGCTTTAGAGCATGTGCTCTTATTTTGAAGGACTGAGGTTCTACAGGAAGTAGTAACAACATTTATGTTGACCTAACAACTCAAATTTAAAATTGTTTTAAGAGAGAGAAGCTAAAAACTCTGATTTTACAGAGAAGACAAGGGTGAAGAGGACAAAGGTAATGTCTGACTACATCATGTTATTGTTAGTTTATAGACTCAGTGACATTAGTTAAGTCTACATAAACTTCTCTCCTGTCACATCTCTCACTTTTATCCGTTGTTTCAAATTAAAAGCCATTTAATGTAGCCTCATGGTACAGTATTTCATAAAATTGACGAGGGCAACAGTAAAAATAGATCAGATTGTTGATAGTAATTTTTAGTGTTGGTTGTTATTTGGCTTATTAGTTCATTTCAATGTTTCACACAAATAGTTTGTAAAAAAAAGTGTATGAAAATATATCATAGCAAACCTGTCTTCTTCTCCTCTCAGGTGTGCGGTGTTGCCTCCTGGTGGTGTTGGTGTTGGACTATGCTGTGTTTGTCCACTGGGTGGCGCCTCCTGAGCCAAGCCCCCCGCCCCTCCGCTCTGTCCGTCACCATGTACGCCACCCGCCTCTACAGCACTGCGGGGGGAGGAGGAGGGGGAGGGGTTAAGTCAGGGCGGAGGGCGGGGCTTACCATGCTCGAGGCTCCTCCTCCTCACCTCCCCCACCCCCCTCACTCAGCTCCGCCTCCCCCTGCCTTCCCGTTGTACCAGGGCCGGCCCGACGCCCACCGCGGAGCACACTACCACCCTCACTACCACCCCCACCCCCAGCCCACACACGTGGCC
>JAPQRN010000480.1:0-17226 GCA_037367275.1 Coranthus polyacanthus | reverse complement strand
AGAGACGCCAAGTGATGAACAGCAAACGAGAGAGAGAGAGAGAGAGAGAGAGAGAGAGAGAGAGAGAGAGAGAGAGACCGACCCGCTCAAGCCTCAACAAGAAGGAAAGAAATCACAAACTTTATTCCAATTAATAGCGCTGATGTAGGATATATTCCAACAGGATATGGAGCAAAACAGACTAAAATTAGCTGCAATCACCCCGAGCCAGACTAATTAGACGGAGGACACGGGCCTGGCTCAGCACACAAAGAATCACTTGACTGCTTTTGTTTCCGTTTAAGAGAAACGTGACAAGACATGTGACAAATGCCATGAGTTGTAAACAGCACAAAAGCCTGGCAGGTAAACAGGAAAGTCACTGTTGTTTTTTTAAATTAAACTAGTTAAACTTGTTAACAGCTTATTTATTCAGCCTACTTCATTTAGACTGTAGTGTACTTCATAGGATGTGTTCAAACACAAGCTTCAATTGACATTTTGATGAAAGCTGAAGTGCTGCAATCAAATCAGAGCCCTGCATCAAGTGAAACAGTCGAGGCTCGTAGTGGCTTTTTGGCTGGAATCGTGAACAACAGGGGTGTATAGAAGTGAGGTACATAGTAACTCAATCGTTGCGTCTAATTTTGTCCACTGAATGATTAAATCTACCTGGGAGCTCTAAGGATGCTTTTAAAGTGCCAACATTAAAAATCAGCCATTTAATTAAAGTGAAATATCAATTTTCACATGTGTGTTCATGACATTTGACAGAAAATTAATTTCCTTTATCATGGTGCATAATTACAGGTAGGAGTGGGCAATCTTATAGCCAGACAGGGTAATTAGAGTCAACAAAAAGTAAAACTAAAAAGTAATTTGCTTAACTTGAATTAAAAATAAAACAGGAAAACAAAATCAAAATTGAACAGTGCAACACAAACTAAAACTAAATAGAGCAGCAGGTAAAGTCTGCTTCATTTTACCCCAATATTAATGGTTCATGGTTTACAAGAATAAAATGCCTTTGCACAATATGGGACCTTAAAGGCAAAGTATGTAACATTTACGCATTATTTGTGCAGTAAGTGAGAAAAGGAGAGAGCCGTATGATGGGAATCCAGCCCCGCCCACACACCCGATTCTGTTATTGGCTGGAGATACAAACAGCCAATAACAGCGTTTATTGGTCACAACTCTTGATTAACTCTATTACCCAAAGCACCCAGGTATTAATCATTGTTTTTATAACAAAATAATAATGGAAAGTGGAAACAGCACTATCTTTGATGTGATATCTCTGTACCTACGGTGATTTGCAATTATCCACAAGATATAAAGATGCTGCCAGTAATATTTATACTCCTGAAAGGAGGGCTCCCACTCTAATACCTCATTGTCACTTTGGTGTGATATGAGTCAGAACAACTTCCAGAAGAAATTCATTTTGCACAGGAACATGGAGTATTGGAGAACAATGCACTAATACTAATAAAGGGACAAACATATCATTTTTAAAGGGTCATGTGTATTAAAAATGATTCATGCAGCGATGTCAGAAGAGTCAGAAATGAGCAGAGAGCCGAAGATGCCAGCGGACCTCAGATCAGAGAACTTTAGGATACAGTGAACTTTGCTAGATTAAAGCTGAGGCCGTGTGCCACTGCTGAAGAACCAAGCTATTTGCTGGCTCAGTGGTATTTTCAAAAGCTCGTTAAGGCTACGACTTGATCTGCATTAAAGTCTCATTTAAGAAGATTACACAAAATAAAACTCTCTCTGAAAAAACCTGGGGATGTGAGATCAGAACATGTTATTCAGGGTTTTCACAAGTTAAATTTAACTCTTTTGAAGGCCATTTTAAGAACATTTGAGTTGGTCACGCTGGGGTCGGGCTTTGCTGATGCTCCTGATGTCAGTACAGGTGATGGTGGCTTTTTTTCCTGACTTTCCATGTGACTCTAATGCCTTTACAACCACGACATCTTAATTTGAGCACGTTCTTGCAGAAGGTGCAGCGGGCTTAAAATTAATTATTTGCAAAAGGCTTCAACCGAGCACTAAATGAGCTGTTCTCGAGCCAGATCTCATTGAACTTCTACTTATTAGAGGAAAGTAATAAGTTAACAGAAAGACTTTGAACTTATTACTTCTAGAAGTATCTTGAGAGGAAATGCCACATTAGCTCAGACACCACAAAGCGACACACTAGCTGGGTGTACTCCAGGCTGCACGCTGTGTGTTACTGCTTATTGGTTCCATGCTGGTCGTGTAGTTCTTGTTTGTTTTGTTTTTGTTTTTGTTTTTTAAAAGGGTGTTGAAGTCAGATTTTCCCCAAAACACATTTAAAAGCAGGACTGATGTTATTTCAACTTTATAAAAGCAACATCATGATCCAATCAATTTTTAAGGCCTTGTATTTAAGTCGTATTTAAGACATTTTAAGGCCTACATTCCCATGGAAGTTATGTTTTTACCAGCGTTCATCTGTCTGTTGGTGGTCTAGTGTCAATTTTGGACAAGTCATCCTGACTTTTTTTTGGTAAGTTCATGATGACAGTGACCATTCTAGGTCAAAGGTCAAGGTCAGGAAAAAAAATCCCAAAACCCCATTTGTAAACATGGGGCATAATTTTTAAATAATCATAGTTTGGTCTGAAATCACCTGATTTGATTCTAATTTACCACATAAATGTATAAAGCAAGATCTAATGCCAGAAAAAGTTTGACAATCAATGTCACAGCAGACAATTTTCTAAAAATCACTGTATCTCAAGATTTTGTTCAGATATTTTAATTTCAAATTTTAACTGAGGTATCTTTGGACCATTGTCTTCCAAAATGCATAATGAAATCTGGAAATTTGCATAACTTTGCATAATCAGGATCAATAGGTGCAAGTGCCTAGAGTTCTAGTAAGTGCTGCAGATGGGGACTGAGTCTACTGTAACATGAAATTGTTGTGAACCATTATCTCCATGAAGCCAGTGTGATTGCTTTAGGTGGTATGGTGTTGTGGGGATTTTCGCTGCGGAGGTTTATTCTCTCTGAGTGCTTTCTAGAGGTGTGAATCTTCACTGGCCTCACAATTCAATTCAATTCAATTACGACTCACCAGTCAGTGATTCGAATGCACAATGATGCATCTCAACGTATTGTGTCCTCAAATTTCTATATTCCTGCATGTTGGTGCTTTTCATCAGTTAATACACGCAGTCAGAGAAATCTGCACTGCCTTTTATTTAGAAAGTGCTTTTAAAAATCAGACTACAATTATCTATAATATGAACAGCTACCAGTGCAACCCATCACTATATGCCAACATTACAAAAACAAAACATAAATCCTTCTGCAGCGCACTACAAGTAGAGTGAAGATTCACTGGCTTCATGATTCAATTCGATTCGATTATGATGTGTGCATCATGATCTCTGAAATGAACATTTCCACATCTCCAGTGCTTTCTTTATAAGATTATTAAAGATCTGACACAATGATAACACATGCAGTGCACAGAGACAGACACAGTGAAGTGAGGTTTCTTGTTCTTACCAGAGCTTGGGTTGAGGCTTGGTCAATAGCTGCTACAGACAGTGAGGTACTGGACTCTATGTCATCTAAAGCAAGCTCTATGTTTTCCTAGACGCAGGAGGGAGGGGATAAAGGCTTGGGTTAGTAACCTACTGGACCACAAGATGAGATCATCAATCAATAAATCATCAATAAGTATAACTGATCTGCTGATTTACATAGTGAGCATTTACTAGACTGGAGATTGGGTTGTATGGTTCTAAATTTACCCAATAATTACATTCATTAATAATGAAAGACTCATCTGTATGGATCAAAAAGGTGGGAATTTGTTGGTTATACAAATCTAATAATGTGCTAATTCTGTATGTGCATGTCGTGTCCCTGCTCGTGGCCCCGTGGCACCTCCTTGTATCTCTCCAGCTCCTGGACGAAGGTACGCTCATGGAACAGGGTCTGCAGCCTCTCCTGGGTGTAGTTGTGGCAGAGCTCCTCGAACGTGGCTCCACGCTGCTGCTGAGCCAGTCGAGGGTTCTGGAAACCTGGAGTGTCCACAATCAGCAGGGAGCACAGCGAGTGCTGACTGGATTTGAGAGCTCTGAGGAAAACAACCAACCCATAAAGATTCAGTGATGAGGCCTCGGGGACAACGGGAGGCTGCTAGAGTAGAACACTAACAGAGTACAAGTTAGAGGCCATCTGACAAACTGCTTAAGCAAACTTAAGCAGAAGGGAAAAGACAAGACAGAAAGGCAAATTGTTGAGTCTGTAAAAAAAAAAAAATCAGTATGTCCACAGTATACAGAAAATTAGTACTTTGCAACAAATATGACTTGACCATACGGCAGACCTGGGCATTGTACGGCCTGCGTGAGGTCAATGGGAAATTGGGAATCAAACGTAAATAAGTGTATATTATATGAATGCAATACCTCTGCGATGCTTTATTTTGAAGGCGTCTGCTATTGTTTTCATCTGCCATATGTGCGTGAGTGCCTGTGTGCGCACCTTGCTGTAATGCATCAGCGAACTGAAGTTTGCAAGAGGTGAGTTAACTTTTAGCTCTCAAAGATGTTCAGCTTCTGCTAAAAAGATTGATACAAATGTAGAGTAACAATACATGGACTTCAAAGTATTTATTTTTTGCAGAGTTTGTGGAGCACAGATCACTGTGTTTAAGGATTACAATTTGAATCGTCATAACAAGACTAAATATGAATAGATCCTCTTTCATTGTCGATCACCTGTCCTTCACATATTCACATCAGATGTTTAAACATGAATTCATTGCACTTGTTCAAGCCCAACAAAGACTAGATTTCTCTGACTGAACAAGAAAAAAGTCTAAAAACTGCAAATGCGGTCATTAGACAAAAACAGCAATGGATGCACTTATTACTTCATTGCATAAAGTTAATTTAATGCTAGTCTTTGAAATACTGCAGAAACATTTTCAGAATCATTTTTGTGAATGTTGATACAATAGTGATGTATTTTTACTTTGCCTGCTTCACATTTGCAGTTTTGTAAATTTTGTAAAAAATGTACTAATTCAGTGCATCATTGGTTGTGTGATTGAACCCCCTCCAAAAAAACAAAACAACAAAAAAAACAGTTATATGAATACATAATGATGTCTTCATTGTAAATCATAGTCTAATTGTAACACCTACTGTTACCAGTAACAGTGAATCAAATCATACCATTTACTGCTTTTTTTGCAGTAAAAAAATCTAAATCTTTTTTATAAAGATAATGTATATAATTCATATTGAGCAGGATTGAGTTCAGCCTATTGGTCCAAAACAATCCCAGCTTCTTTTGTGGCCCCTTCGAAAAATTAATTGCCCACCCCTGCAATAGGACAATTGAATTCTCCTGAGGAAATCAATAATGTTCATGTCATCTGTAGTTTTTTACAGTTTTTATTGGTTGTTGACATTTTCTTTTTGTATGTGTTTCCTGGTTCCATTGGATGGTTTCATGTAGTAATCCACGGCGTGCGTGAACTGACTGCTGTATTAGTACGGTTGTGTTTAAATGCACACTAATATTGCACCAGTATTCTGAATGTGACAGTATTCTGAATTCGATGGACTGACCTGTTAATGAGGGAGATGACGAGAGTGAAGAGCTCAGAGTAGAGGCCTGATGCCATGGCCTCCAAACACTCCAGAGCTGTGACCTTTGAACCTGAGAGGAGGAGGAAGGTCAAACAGAAAAACAGGTCAGAGATACAGCCAAAAGGATGGACCCTACCCGATAATTCATATCCACAGTTACAGGCCTCAATCCAGCCCCATCAAATGGACAACCAAACACTGGCACGAGGCTTATACACAGAGCCACTGACTGAAAAGCATCTCTAATTTAAGACAGGACATAATGTTTCGAAGGGGTGAACTGTCCTTCTATCTGTATCAGTGTAACTATGGTCAAACAAAACACATCCAGGACTGTGGAGTTTGGGGTCTTTACCTGGGCTATCGCCTTGGCTGGTGTCATCAGGTCCTCCTCTGAAGGAGGTGGAGTGTTGGAGTCCTTTGGCCTGGTGCTTGAAAATGGAGGAGGACAGCTCCTCCAATGTGCAGCCCAGCAGGTAGGCCGCCTTCTGGGCCCATTCATGACGGGCAAACTGCCTGCGACCAGCTGAAAGAGAATAAAGACCATGAGTTAAAAAAAAAAAAAAAACCCTAAGAGAGGAAAGAAATGAAGACGACAAAGGTGATGAGGATGAAGAGGTGAGTGAATTGCAGTAGAAAAGGAGAAGTGAGAAGCTGAATCAAAAACACGTCATAGTGCAAATATCAATTATATGTTCCATGTCAGACAAAGCATGGATTGATCTAAGCGCTTACCCAGGTAAGAGTCCCTCACAGCAGGACCGTGTGTCCTACTGTGTATCGTACAAATGATCATTTCGCTCTGCTGCTAATAATAGTGGACAGTATTTTGTCTGAGTAAAACTGTGGGAGTTTGGTGAAAACTGACAGCTGAGGTTTTAAGACGCATAGTTCTCATCAAACAACAGGTGTGATTCTCTGTGGCTGTGTCTAGAAATCAGAATGGCATCAGAAAGCACCGGCTGTCACCAGCACTTTTTAGACATGTTCATCGCTGATCATGTGACCTTTTACAATCAAATTTTTAATAACAAGAAAAACATCTGTCACATTTTCTTCACTTATACTTTACAACTTTATAATGTGTTGTTACAGGGACGAAACGTCAGCATATTTTAGCCTCTACTAGACATATTTTGACCATTCTTCTTTTATTTATCTCTTCTATTTTTTTCAGAGGAGGAAAATAGTGCATTGGCAGAACTTTGGAATGTTACACATAAATGTTCTCGCAGTGTGGAGAGTGAAACACATGGGTACTGGTGATCATCGAGAGCTTTTGTCATCACCGGTCCCATTCTGCCCCGATCTTGTCACTTTTATTCACTGACACTATTTGACAGCTTTTAATGAAACAACCACAGCTGTTTCATTGTCAGACCATTCTGGATCAATTCAGAAAGTCATGTTTTACTGATTCCCTCCCAACTGCTGTCTGCTCACGAAACAAAACCAGATGCAATGTAACAGGAATTAACATCGCTTCTACCCAAGATGAACATGTCTGGATATTTTAATGTGGTACTGGCATCTGTTCATATTTATACATGATGTTAATAAACCAAGTTGGGTTTAAGGACTAAAAGGTTTAGATACTTAAATACATCAAGTAAAAACACCACATTATGTAATAACTCGACAAAATACATTTTCGTTCTATTATATAAGAACAATATCCTCAATTTACCCCATACAGGAGTATTTTTTTTATGAAAATGTAATAATAGGGCGTGGCGTTATAGTTGACCCTAGTCTAAAAAGCCACATAAATTTATTTATTTTAGAAATAGGGCAAAACTCAGGGACTTAATGCCAAAAGATCAGCTTTTTATCTTATTTATCTTATAAATACAGCCAAACTCAACAGACTTGATGTCAAAATCCGACCTGAAAAAAACTCAGTCATGCTTTTATTTCTAGTAGGTTGACTACTGTAATATGTAGCCTGTATTTTTGGAATAACCATCGTACTATGTAATAATTTACTACATATTGATAGGAACTTTATTATATATGCTATTTTGCATTTGGTTATTACAAAATTAGATCAGATTATAACAAAATGTGGGTGTCACATCACATAATGAACACAATGAACTGTTCACTGGCAGCATTTTAAGATGCATTATAAAACCTCCAAAAAGCTAAGTTAGTGTTAGTGTATATATTCATGAAATACAATGTATTGTGTCAACAAGCCGACCGGTCCAGGATTTGACTGCTGCTCATCTCCTGATTCAGTCTGCATGAGGAGTGTATGTCCATTTGGTCTGGAGGCGATTTAACGGCCGTGTGTTAGAAGAGGCCGAGGCGACATGACAGCCTGCTTCAACACAGATCCTGAGAATCAACAGGAGCCCCTGCCAAGCTGGAACTTCTCTGGAATACGCGGGGGTACGCAGAGAAATGAGAGCTCTGCAGTAGAAAGTCGAAACACTAACTAGAGAAGTTTAAAATGAACAAGCTTTACTTTGCTTTTGAGGCTTGTGTTGTAGTGCAGTGACAACGGCGCGGGAGTTGAATGTGGGTGACATGAGGAGGCATCAGACAGAGAGCAGTTTAAAGGGACAGCAAAGTTCTGATCTCTGTGATTTTCATCTCACAGAACAGAAAAAGGGTGAGAGAGGGAGCGGGGGAGAGTCGTCATGAGGCAAACACAAGAACACAAGAGAGAAGGAGATGAAGGGAGGAAGGGGAGGAGGAACAGAAACAATAAAAATGCTAATGACTTAAGGCCTGGAAGGAATGATAAAGGCATTAAGAGAGAAAACACAAACAAGAGAGGCTCTGAAATAAAGTTTTTTAAGTGAAAAATCAGTCAACAACTTGTGTGTTGTTTTTTCCATTACCTTCATCTCCGTCTGCGTTTGATAGAGGGCGCAGCATGCAAACATGCAAGTAAAGAGAGGGGGTTAGAGATAACACAGTTCAGGCATTCATCAAAATTCACAGTTACAGGGAACCAACATCAGCATTAAAAAACACGGGCGCCCCAGCATCATGCTTTGAAAGAGAGGCAGAGAAGGTCATGTACAGTAGGTAAGTCCCTCTTTTTAAACCTGCACTGTGGATTTCTCAATATTTTTCTGCAACAATGAACAACTAAATGTGTCATTTGGTCAAAAATGTGTTACGCCTTTACGTCTCTGTGTGTCCATTCTCAGGAATGGAACCAGGGTCACTGCGTTAAGGCCTGGGCCACGTGGTTCGTGCTCTACCAGGTGAGCCACCGGGGCCGCCCCCTCTCGGTGTGTCAGCTCAGCTAGGGCATGCTTAGTGTGTTGTTGTCATTAATTAATAAGGGCTAAGAAATCTGCATTTCTGACATTTTAAACATTGTGCCCTATGGTTGATTTATTACATGTATTAAAACCCTGGTGTTTCAGAAAGAGAGTGAGTAAGATAATGTCTGACGGAGGACCCCCAAGAACTAAGACCACCCACCATCTCCACCTCCTCCTCTATTATACTGCATTAACATTAACTTTAACAGGGCAATTAGAGGCAAAATGAGACTCTGTACTAAAATATAACCAATTAAACAGAAGGAACTAGGAATAAAGGTCTGCCTCTAATTCAACCTGCTTCAAGAAGGACCTGTTACTTTAAAGGGAAGTAAAGGTCCCAGCAGTATATTCATATTTCTATGCAAATTTAGTTCAGAATTATTTCACATCCCTCACTGAAACAGTGAGTTTTGATTGTAAACACACCTTTTAAACTTTTTAAAGCACAGTATATTGGATCATAATTAAAGCCACTCACGAGTTTGTTGTTTCTGGGAAAACTGTTTGTAGCCTGCACTTGTCCCTCAAGACTTTAATATACACAGATGTATGTTTCACCTAACTTAGAGGAACATTATAGACTAGCACCAGCACAGCCTCAACGTAGAGAGAGGCTTCCACAGGCAGACCTGGCTCCCACTGTGCACCCACTGCACACAGCAGGAGGTGGAAACTGAGACGCACTTTTTTAACCACCTGCCAACTGTACCAAGACATCAGAGGCAAACGCTGCAGAGAGATCACAACCACCCAAAAAGACTTTGAAAACACGGCTAATAACGAAAGCTTCCATATCTGCTGGGCGAAACGCAGCAATGATCAAACACAGGAGCAGGATTTGTGAGCTGTTGTGACAACCACCGTAAAGACTGTACCAGACATACAGAACAAATATCTTTAAAAACAATGTATTAAAAAGGTTGCGGTACTTATGAAGTTGTCATTTATATCTACACTTTTTTTTCTTTTAAATACAAATCTACATTTTTCTGTTTTAAGTTATTTCTTACTTATCTATGTATAATATACTTCAAACAGCAAAATCACAGTTATTCTATACCAAAACATGTTGTTTTGTTTTCATTGTTTTGGAATAAACGTCTATTTCCCATGGCCATAAAGTGAATCCCTCTAACTCTAATGTTTTTTTTCTCTACACTATCATATTTCATATGACATTATCAATATTTTATCAATATTTTTTTATGGCCGACAGAATGAGAACTATGTGCTGAGCTGCAGGGTTAAATGACAAAATATATCCACCATCTGAGCAAGCAATTCCTGACTAAACTCCTAAACTGAATCCTGAATTGTGTTGTTTTTCTAGATGTAAATAAAAAAAACTAGACTCTCCCCTCCCCCTGAGCCTCATAGAAAACAAGGATATCTCCAAGGTGTGAGGTTAAACTGCAGTCATCATGTTCCTGCTGAGATGGAGGCGACTAATGTGGCAAGTCTGACACCTAGTGGCAGCTCAGAGAAAATTAACTGCAGTCTGATTTTTGTGTATGTGTGTGAAAAGTCAGCATTGTCATTCAGCATCGTTACAGGACCTTTATGTTCAAGTAATGAACTCAGGGTCACATGAGTACATGTTTGGCAGAAATAATGCACAAATAGTGCATAAATAAACCGTCTTAAAAATTTGCAGTGGGATGAGCACATTTGGCTTGGCTAGATTTCTTAAAACTAGAATAAAAGTCTACCCACTAAAAGAGTATAATGGAGTTAATGGGGAAAAATGCCAAAATGTAAGCAAGTTGTGCTTATTACAAGCAGTGACAACACTTATTTAAGAGTAATATTTGTTGTCAAAAGTGGTCAAAAATAAAATAAGGAAAACAATCATGTTTCTCTGCTGGGATATTATGTAAACCATTGTTTTAGCTTGTTACTGATTGGTCTTATTAGACAAAGTTATTTTCTGATGAAAATCATGCGTGACAATAGGGCTGTGTGATTTGGTGAAAAAGTCATATCGCGATTATTGGTTTTCAAAGAAAATGCACGGATTACTGATCATTTTTAAAAGTGTTTTCAGCTTGAACTAGTACGAACAAATACAAAACTTAAGAAAATGTAGTGACTTTCATTTTGCATGTTTTACACAGTCTCTCTCTCTACTCAGTATCACTAAATCCAAAATCCAAATGATACTAATTAACTAGATACACATTGGACCTTTAAATTGCAGCATCTTGCACAGGCCGATATTGCATTTGAGATTCTAATTTGATTATTTGTGCAGCTCTACTTGACAAGATCAGGCTAATTTCCCAGAAACAAGGTTTTGTTTTTTTTACATTCTTGAAATTACTTTTTTGCAGCGTAGAAGCATTTTGCTGGATGGAAGAGATAAACAGATGAATAGAATGTTCTGTCTTCTGTCTAAAATGCAGGTGAATTTACAGAACCAATTATATTTATAATGATTAAGCAGTCAAAACAAGCATATATCAGTGTCATATGTCAGTGTCTAGTAAAAAAAATCAAAGTATTGGATTCTAGCCCAGGGTTTCTCACCCTTTCCACTTTTCAACAACATCTAAATATATAATCTGGTGTTTTTTCAAGCCTATGTTTACACCACTGGATAGAAGTGCTTATATTTAACAGATGTTCATATTATTCCATGTTCCACGTCCAAAGATCTAAATAGAGACAAATGAATCTTTTATCCTTTTAACTTTAATTTTAACTCCTAAAACAGATGAGAAGTGGCCAGTGCTCTTTTGTATGTGATTAACAGCATGATTGTAATCTACTTATCAGACTGTTATACACTGAACACTGAGCCTTTTCCATTTCAGACTTCTGTAGAACCCCTAATCCCCTCAATGTTGATCCCGATATCTCTGAACAGCTTCCTTAATTAACAGCGTTTGTGTTTGCTTTTCGATGTTTCTTTACTCTGTAAAACCAGAAATACTGGGTTGTTTTAATGAAAGAATGTGTTCTATGGTGATTAAAGTGACAACACAGTCCCTCAGTTAATCTGTACATGCACCAACAGAGGACACACAACAGAAAGTGAGCTTTGCTTTCAGCAGGAGCCGACATGCACGGGTTTAACCACATATTTCAGTTACAGTGCACTCCTTTTAAGTGTTCAGATGTATTTGGGTCAGTAACATGAAGCCTACATTTTCTGTCCAACTGCATTTTTTTCTGTTAAAAAAAGGTTTAAAGATTCCATATATTTCCCCTTATATGTTCTAACTTCAAATTTGTTATTTGTATTTTTTTCTGTTATTTAAAGTGTCAAATTGTCACATGGCGTGACCATCTGGATGTGACTGCTGTTTTGAAAACTTCTTAGACATCACTCAAAATCTGTTGAAATGTATTTTACTTTCAAAATTTGTTTACAGTATGCCCACTGAAAACCTCAGGAAAACCCTGTAATTAATTTTAAGATAAATCATGGTAGCACCACATGACATTTTTTAAGATCATTACCAATTCATCTAAATGACAAAGCAATAAAATCCCTCAATTAATGAGTATTTTAAATTGGCCTGTTGAAAAAGCTTCTACGTCATTGACCCGTTTGTGTCAGGTGGGGGTTCTCCTACCTTTGGTGGCTCCTGCGGCTCCCAGGTGGTAGATCCCCCCCAGAATGAGCCACAGGGCTTTCTGCTCCTCAGAGGAGATGCCCAGCACCTTCATGGCTGCCTGCAGCTTGGTGAACTGCTGGGAGGCTCGCTGTTTGTCCTCAGGCTGAACAAGACAAGACAAGAATTAACTTCACTGATCCCTGAGGGGAAGTTAGAAATGCAGCGGACAGAAAGAAGCACATAAGGGGTCGATAGGGACCACAAATTACAGGGGAAAAAAACTAAGCATTAATTAATTTTTAGAAGCGAAAGAAAGAGCCGACCCGAGGGAGGCCTGAGCCACAGCTAGACCTGATCCAAAAAGACCCAAGGATAATCAGACCCACTGGGATCCACTCAGCATTAGGCATTAACATATAAAGTCATGGCCGTTGTGGCAGTAAAATGAGACCCTACCTGACCCCAATTAGGAGTTGAATTTTGTCCCCCTATATGGGTAAGCAATTGTGCCAATATTATTTTCGTGAGCAATGTTGGGAAAGCAGAGATGGAGGCTCTCTAACCTACTGAAAAGCGAACCGACAGTAACAACAGCACAGAACTAGCACTAGGTTTGTGTTTGCAGAAAGTGGGTCTGATCTTGATCCTGACCCTCAAAGCCCTCTAACAGATGCATTAGGATTCCAAGAAACATACACATCTCAGATACAAAAGCTAGTGCACACACTGTACCTTAGTCTGTGGTAGGATGCCAAAGGTGCTGTTCTCTGCCAGGTGGTTAAAGTGCAGCTCGGTTCTGGAAGAGGAGAAAAGGAAGTTTTTCAAATGATTATTAAGACTGTTCATGTCAGACAACCATTTGCAAAACTCTAGGAAATTCATGCAAACTTTGAAAACATTAACCCATTAGAAAACACAAAACTGAGCAATTTTGCCAGTCAAAAATGCCAAATATACATTGTTTGCAGGCTCTGAAGTTTGAATATATGTTTCTCTTAAAATCCATTGAATACGATACATGAGTCCAACTCCTGAAAGGCCAGTTAGTGCTTCACTAACAGTCTGGACTGATTGTGTGCTCTGAAATAAAGTTCATCTTGGTCACATGTACAGTATGTAAACTACATTTACATATAGGCAACTAATGACCCTGACACTGCAGCCCCTCAAAGAAAACCTTAATGCATTAAAGTAAAAAAAAGGGTTTAAAATAGACAACAACATGCATTACAAATGCTGTCATTTGTTGACAAAGAAGTGCTGCAGGACTCACCTCAGGCTGCTGTCAGCTCCGGCCATCATGTAGTAGAAGACGTTGAAGGTGGACTCTGCCTCAGGCCGTCTGCTCACCCGCAGCTTCTCCAACAGCATTGTCTAAGTAGAACAGCACTGAATTAGACAGGTCTTCTCTAGATTTTACTCAAGTGTGTATGTGGACTGATGTTTCTGGAGATTTCAATTTATTTCCTTTTAGAATGCTGTGGATTGGTGACTCCACTTTCTTTGCCATTTTGTTTCTTTTGGCAAAAAAAGTATGTTTTCAAAATTTCCCACCAGTGGTGGATTATGTGAACCCAGGCTCCCTCTGTCATTCTCACAAACATCTTCTTGAAAAGGTCAGTGTTATGTACGATATTTGCTTATATCCAAAAACCTGTTGATATCCGGGTCTTTCAAAATGTTTAACAGTAAGTGTGTTTCTCCTTCAGACCAGAAATATGGGCTTTTCTTTTGAACATGCATTGCTGAAAAACTGTTAGCTGGTTGGTTTGTGTCCAATGCACAGAAATCACATTGAATTCAATATACTGCCCAGCCCTATGTGTGTGTATTTGTGTCCATGTGTTACCTGGATGGAGGCGGAGGCCACCTGACCAGCCTGGTCAAAGTCGAGGGAAACGACGTGGGAGAAGCGGCTGGCGTTGGTGTTCATGGCTGTAGAGCTGTTTCCAAAAGCCTCCAGAATGGTGTAGACTGCCTGCCACTTCTCCGCTGAGTCACCAAAAAAGAAATATTATATACTAGTATTAATTATTCATGTTTTTATAATTTAAAGATAATAAATGTTGACTGGAGGAGGAACTAAGTGAGGAAATATCTGATGAAGTATGGGAAGGGCCACTCCTAAGGTCTCATTCTATGCAAACTTATTCACAACGTTCACTAGAACAAAGCAAGATTATCCAAAATGTACAAGAAATAAGCAGAACACAGATCAAACCAGATCTCTTTATTACATTATCTGCGGTTCCCTCAGCCACATTACAGCTGTTTTGCTTGGATTGACATTGTCTTTGACCAGCTTCAATTGGCAGCAGTTCAGTTGAATACATATAAAATCAATGAGGAGAGAATGTTGTTTTTAAGCTTTTTGGGTTTGTTGTTTATTTATCTGTTGTGTTTATGTCTTCCACAAACTTAGGGAAAAAGCAGTAATAGTCTAAAATCATGTGGAAAATGAATGCACAACTTTTAGTCTTTTCTGCTCTTTTCTGTTGTAGTGTGTTGTTTTTATGATTTTGCTATTTCTGACTGTAGAGCACTTCAGTCAACTGTTGTCATTTTTAAATGTGCTTACATATGGATTGGCTTTATATTTGGTATCCAACACTGATTTATACTGTTTATACTCACCGGAGAAGATTTTGCCGGTGCTGCCGGCGATGGAGACCAGGTACTGGACCAAGTGCTGGCAGTTGGTGGTTTTTCCGCTGCCAGACTTTCCCAGCAGTACGATGGACTGATCCTGTCGGGTGGTGAGCAGGTTGCGATACGCCGACTGGGCCACAGAGTAGATATGAGGAGCTGAGTCCTCACGGCGACAGCCTTTGAACATGTGCATCACCTGGTGAGATGGGAAGAAAGACAAGACGGGATGAGCACAAAGGAGGGAAAAAAAGAATGCAAACGGGAGCGTTATCAGTGGTTTACAGCCAAAACAATGGGAAAAGAAGCTTACGGTGTATGTTAGGACAGTGCTGACACTTGGCAATTTCTGCTAGTTACTGAGACAGTCATTAAAACAGGTAATGTTTTTTCAATACAGTTTAAACAGCTCCTTAAGAAACCAATACGTTGCTTTGTTTTTATTGGTTTCCAAGACTTTCTCAAGGGTTTGAGTTGGAAAGAACAAACTGAAAAACATACATCTACTGGTATAATAATTACAGTTAGTCATCTTCTCACCACAAACCATCTCCTTACTCTTTATTATAGTCTAATTCATCCCTGTCTCTTGTATTGTAATATAGCTTGGGGTGAGTATATTCACCACTACACTTACAAACGTTGTGTTAGGATTGAAAACCAATCCAGTTGACACATCTCATCCGCTCCTGTATTTCAGAAACTCCACATTATTTATAGCCTCACTATTTCTCAAATTTATGAGTCAAGAAAGTTGTCGTTTGTTGTAAAGATAGTAAAGCAACATCTAGTTTTGTGGGAAACTGCTCAGTGGACTGCATCTCTTGTCTCACAGGATACACGTCAACTAACTCGACATATTTCACCTTGTTCTTTGAGGGAGGTGAAAATGTATTAAAAGAGGTGAAAACCACCACAAGTCTGGTCATGTTGAAGCTGTAGAGATGTCTTCAGCAGCTCTGAGCTTGTGGAGAAGAAAGTTATGATGATGTCACGTCGGGTGTGTAGTCTTTATATTCACATATTTCCACAGTCTGATGCAAACTGTGACTTTCTTGACTTGTGAAAGTATCTTTTAAACTGACAAACATCATATGTGTAAATAATGACATGATTCAAACGGAATCAAAAAACTGACTATTTTTTCCAAAATACGGTCCCTTGGGAAACAACCGGAAGGGGCGGACTTGGCCTCTCTATTGGTCAAAATTTGGAATATAGCTTTACAGCAGACTGCTTTATCCACTTCTGCTGGATAAGTGTCTAATTAATTAAATGCACAGGATTTAAGGTATTAGTGAATCAAGGTGTGGGCACAGATTGTTGAATAAAATCAGGGGCTATTTCCAGGGATTAGTCGGTAATGCACTGTTGTGAACAAATTGGATTAGGAGGAAAAAAATAGCAGCGTATCGCGCACGGTGCGACGGTGACTGAGTTTTTATAGTTTGAGCTGGTCCTGTATTCAGAGTGGGCTTTACCTTCTCAGAGTACATGGACGGTGTGCTCAGCGGGTTGATCACCACCATATTGGGTCCGGCGTAGGTGTGGATGAGGTTTCCTCCATAGCGCTGCCTCATGCAGTTCATCACGCTGGACTCATTCAGATAGAGTAGAGAAGCCAGATCCTCTGATCGGTCATAAGACGGAGGGTTCGCCTGTAAATAAGAAGATGGAATTCAGTGGTAATTATTATAGTTTGACGGTTTCCTTCAATTTTATTTTTATTTTGTCTTTCGGTTTGGTTTTAGTTTGTTACAAGAGTGCATAAGTAGGTTTAGTGCTGGTTTTATTTTGAGGAATTGAATAGTATTAGTGTTGAGTTTATTTAGATACTATGAGGAAAGCCTTAATTTACAGAAGTTGAAAAACGTAGAATGAAAAAAAAGCATGACATCTAATATGATTTACAAAACCACTGCTTATTAGAAGGTCCCAGAAAAGTCATTTTGTTCTTGTAAACCATGACCCAACACTGAGGGCAATAAAAACAGAGCTGATTTCACTTCCAAATATATTCTATTATGTTAGTTAGTAGCTATGTTGCATTGTTCATTATTTTTTTAGTTTGAAAACTTTGAAATCTACTGTTTATATAAT
>JAPQRN010000479.1:31979-56594 GCA_037367275.1 Coranthus polyacanthus | reverse complement strand
CGTTCCATTTTTGCATTATCTTTGTAATATTATCCTGAACAGCTGAACCAGCGGAGGAGATGTACGGTTGATCATTCCCACGAGTAGGGATGCGCTTGTGATACGAGGAGGAAGAGGTTCCTTCACTGAAGAAAAAACCTCCAACCGAACCGGACTCCAAGTAGACGTCCATGTGCCTCGACCGGCTGGGGCGAATGGAAAGAGGAGACACAAAAGAATTAAGATTCACCTCTTAATGATTCTCGGAGCATCTCGATGTATCACATCCTCAATTTTCTATACGACTGCACATGAATACTGTTTCATCAGTTAATACAAGCCGACAGATGCACCTCAACTCCCTTTTATTCAGACAGTGCTTTCAAAGATCAGACTCCAACAGTCAATACAATAATATAAACAGCTGCATGTTTTCAACACCGGTATCTCTGTGACCCGCCTCGGTACGTTAACATCACAAAAACATTGTGCAGTGAATATTCACCGGCCTCAGGATTTGATTAGATTGTGTCGACCACATCGTGACGCATCTCTGAAACAAGAAATTTGCACCATGTTTTATTTTTTATTTTGCTGTGGATATTATGGATATGTAGTGTTTTATGTATTCTATATTTATGCATTCAGTTTTGTTTGCTGTTCTCCTGTATTATATCTTTTAGTTTGGATATTTTTGGACCATATTCACATTTTGGGCCCATATTTATTTCATTTGCAACTTTGAAAAGTGCTTTACCATTTATTTACCTTCTCCAAATGAAAGAAAAGCTTTTATTTGTCCAGTATATCGTGCTAAGAAATCGGCCTTTCCGTGTGGTAATTAACTGAATTTAAAGAAAATGTTGTGTTTTTTCATATGTATCATTATTTGTGTATCAAATAATCTATATCAGGAGAAGAGATTTTGGTCGTATCGCACAGCCCGGCTTGGGAATTACACACTTATTGAATTTCTTTTAGATTTACAGTCTCAGCTGGACCCGGTCTAGTGCACTAGTCCAGAAATCGCGTCCAGTTTCAGGCTCATCGATTGTTTGAGCCTGTTCGAGCTGGACACACACACATGTATCTAAAAAAATAAATAAATGGAAAAGTAGGATTTTCAGTCACGTGTTGCTCCGTGTTGTCGGGGGTGGTCGTCCGCTCCACAAATCATCTCTTCTGTCCTTCTGTTGCTGGATCGTGTTGGAAAAAAAGTATTTCCCAAGTGGGGGTCTTTAGCTGTCTGCGGCGGCGGCGGCGGAGAGGAGGAGGAGGAGGAGGAGGCAGAAGAAGAACCCCAGGTCTAATTGATCATCAGTCACTGCAGTGGGTCCATCCCCTGTAGTCACTATTCAGCACTTCACTTCAGTTCTCAGTATCTCTTGCTGCCAGCAGGCCCAGGATAGAGTCATTACAGGCAGACACAGAGGCTCGGAAATGACTGGTCTAAATCACCAACTCACCTGGAGCACTTAGTGTGATAAGCTGTGAAGGGATAGAGCTGCACGGTGTGTGTGTGAATGAACGAGAAGGAGGAAACCCAGCCTGAGAGAGAGAGAGCGCAACCGAATATTCCATCAAATGACTTCCGATGAACTTTTTCCTACTTTTCTCTCCTCCCCCCTCTCTCGCTTCGCCGTATGAAAACAGTTCAAAGACGGTGATTCGTCTTAACAGAGACTATAATTCACATCCTCTAGCGCTGATTAATGCGACACAGTGGACTAGGCGTGGTACATTTATGTGCATTATGCAGATTTTCGGTGTTATTCTATTCCTCCCCTTTTGGCCTCTCATTGTTTTATGCTCTCCAGGGTTTTCACCGTGGCTACATTTACATTTTCAGTGATGTGCATGCAAATGTGTTAAAACAATTTACTATACGATACAAGTATTGATATTACTGTGATATCAACCTGGGCTGGGCCTTAAAGTGATAATTGCCGAAATGTATGTTTTTCTTTTGTCTTCAGGGTTTATTTTGTTCACGTTCTCAGCTAAAACACTTGAATGCTTTGTTGTTTTCATGCATATTTTGATGTGGCTGATATTTTTCCTCCAGATTTGTAAAATGTTCTGCTGCTTGATAAGCGTTCGTCATCTGTTTAGAAAGAAGAGTTCATGTTGTTTTGTCTTGTTGAATAAGAGCTGAGGTTGTACTAATGTTTATTTTGATTTTACATCATTTGATTTTTCCTCCTTTCCTTTAAAAAAACACTGTGATAATAGAGTATTCGATGACGTGGACGGTGCAGTCTTTCTTTCTAAGCACAAGTCAACATTTAAAACGTTCCTCCAGTCATATTAAATAAGCTCAAACATAATGGGTAACATTTCCACATTAAAATAAACTCTAATCTGGTGTTGATTATTGTGGAAGTTTCAAAAATGTAATGTAATGGATTAAAGTTTAGCTTTGTTGTTACATTGACAAAGAATAGATGTTAGCGGCGTTCACCTTTCCGCAAATAATATTTGGCAAAAGAAAACAATGTTGTACCACAACAATTTTCAGGCAAAACAGTCACTTCACGTTCAGTGAAGAGCGTGAAGTGACTGTTGAGGTTCTCGACAGTCACACTCACCCAAACAAAGATCCAATGACAGAGCCATGGAATGGTTAGGAGGCACCATCTGAATGAAACCGAGGGTTTTAGTAGCTGGTCTGATTCAGGTTCTGGTCTTCAGAGGCTCAGATGTGGTCGACACGTGATCGACAGACTGGACCAAAGGGGTCAGGACACAGGATGAAGGAGTTGCGAACAGCGTCTTCATGAAAATGTTTGTGCAGCAAAAAGCAGGCTTTAACTTTTTTTTTGAAGTTTATCTAAAAATGACCAAGTGTTCTGTTAAAAGTCTGTTGTTCTCTTCATTATAACAGCCTGCTTCAATCATACGCTGTGGCCTTCAGTCACAAACTCAAGTCGACACCTACGGGAGATTTGGACTGACGTGTTAGACAGCGCTGTCCGCCTCCATCATCAGAACAATACAGTAGTCGTAGTTAGTAGTATTTTCGTATGAGGGTTCACAGACTCGGAGAAGGAGCGCTGAAGCTTTTCTGGAGGCGCACGATGACCTAACATCTAATTAAGACACTTTATGTTGGTTTTTCCTTTCATTTGTCACTTTTTAATGGATCTTTTGACAGCAGCCATGTGGCAAATTGGATGACGGGAGTGCTTAAGCTGCCAGACAGCTGACCGGAATGTACGGCATGCCACAAATCCATCTGATTGTCCAGCAGCCCGGGTGGTGATTGTTCAGGCCCGTATTAGTCATCGCCACCCCCCCACCACCACCACCGTCACACCGAACATCAAACAGGACTTAATCTGGTGTAAATAATAATTCAGGCCTCGTCCACGCTCATACAAATGCTTTACAGAACGGGCATTTTCCTCCGCGTTTTGGCCTCCGATGCACACGGCGTCAACATTATTCTGGGTCGGTGAAAAGCCTCAAAAGTACGGACTGGGCTTGAAAGTTAGGGAGGCATTGACGTCACCCCTGAACTCACACTTACCGGTCGCTGCTTCGTGAAACGAGCACCTGAAACGACAACAACAGTTTGGGCTGCGTGCCAGAAATAAAGGTGAAGAAGCAGAACTCAAATAACACTAAATGAATAAATGATTAGCTGCTATTGTGTTTGTTTTACAGACAGGAAAATAAGCTCGTGAAGCCATGATTAGAAAGTTTTCCTCTGGTATTTCAAGGATCACTGATGGCACAGCGTACTTGTTTGTACTTCAGTGTTTCCTCTAGGATTTCTTTAGCAGTGGGAGGGAAAGGGGTTCGGGTTTTATTGAGAGCTACACTTTTTATTTATTTATTTCAATAATTTTAAAAGATTTGATTGAAATGATTTACAGAGATAGAAAAAATAACAGTAATCACTGAATTATTTGCTTTTTTTTTGCCTTGGATTTACAAAAAAACATCAGCATGATTACAATATGAATGTATGTTTACAACCAAACTGCACATTTACACTGTTTCTTATCGTTCTCTCTCTGTCCTGTTTATTTTGAATCAGCTGTTGCTTGAGAAGTCAGTGGAATTAGAGAACTAGTGATAATGAGCATATTTCATTAGATTAGGAAGCTTTAACAGCATAATCTCTCGTTTTTTCTCTCGTGTACTGTTGTTTTGAAGGACAGACGTTCTCTACAGCATTTACGTCTTTGCAGATTTTACAGGGAGAAGCTAAAAGCAAGTCAAAAACTCACCAAGTTTTGCAAAACTAGCTAGAAACTTAGCTAAAAAAGAGCTAAAACTCGTCTTCTACAGAGAAGGACAACGGTAGCGCTTAACGCTCTTTTCCTGAAGTTTATATCATGTCATTGTTAGTTTATAGACTCAGTGGCTTTAGTCAGATCTGCATAACCCTCTCTCCTCGACCGCAAATTTCGAAAATATGTCTGTACTGGTGTGAACGAGACCTCAGCGTCCGCCCACGTTTAACTGAATCAGTTTTAATTTTAAAAAGTGCACAGTCACATTATAACCTATTACCTAAATTCACTTTGTCGTTGGCGCCAGATTCTTCTCAATAAACCCTTCATTTTCAGTTCAGAGTCCGAAAATACTTTATGTATTTTAATGTTGTTAATGTATTAAATAAAAACCAGACAATTCCATATATATTTGATGACTGATAAAAGAACCACTTACTGCGATTGGTGACAGCAGGCGAAGTTGATGAGCACATATAAAAAGAAAAGGTGGAACTTAAGACCCAAGAAATGTTCATTGATTTTAGGAAGAATTCCACTTCCACTGTCTGCAGTTCTTCAAGTATCAGGAAGTATCCTGGACGACAAACGTACCTTTGACGATGAGTTTATTGATAAAAAAAAGCAAACCAGAGAACTTTTAATGTTGCTTGATCCTCACTGATAATGTTCTATAGTCCTCGGGAGAATTGTGGACGTTTGTGGCGTAAAGTTACTGGACTGAACCTGGATGATCTTGGCCACTTGTATCAGGGCAGAGCCACAAGTAAAGCTCCGGTCATCCTGTCTGATTCCCAGCATCCTTTGGGTCAGGACTTGGTTCTGCTTCCATCAAGGTGGAGGTTTTTAGATATATGAGGTCTTTTACTCCTTCAGCTATTGGCTTTTTAAACAAATATGATACGGTCTGGAAATAATGTTTCGATGATTTGATTCTGCTGGTTACCACAACTGTGATGGGTGTTGGTCTGTGTGCTTTGTGTTTGTGTATAGTTTTAGTTTGTCAAGTATGTCTTTATTGCATGGATTATTGTTGTATTTTTATTGCCTGCTGTCTGTCAGACAAACCGCACCTCGGGGACATTAAATATTAAAGTTTTACTCTGCTCTAAAGCTAAAGGAGATCAGGGGGGAAAAAAACACCAGAATTTGAAAAAACACACCTTCCCCCTGCAGCTCTCTGTCCAAAGACTAAATATGAATGTAGATGAACCTAACGCTGTTTTATGGAAACATGATCTGTCCGTATCTGTCACGGGGTTGGTTTTCTACAGCCCGAAAACAGAGTCCACAGAAGTGGGTAGAATTCTTGTTTCCTCTGTAACCACTTGAATATGAATATGCTGGAGGGTAATTATGGAATTTTTGCGCAACGACACCAAAAACGATCTACTAACAGCTTTAAATAGATCGTGCAAACACTAAATAAGGTTCCAGTCTCTAATATAAAATAATTTTACGGAGGCCTTAGCTCTGCTGATGCAGCAGTCCTGGCAAACTGTCAGGACAGAAACACACACATTGGAAAAGGTCGTCATATAGGTCAGAAGAGGAGGTCAGTCAAACTTCTTTCTGTACTTTCCACTGCGGCGCGAGACTAGACTACTAATGTGTGTCAACCTGTGCATTTTCATGTACACATTTCAGATGCGTGTGTGTGCTTGTGCATGGTCTGTTTGCCGCCGTCTTGTCAGAAAACGCTTTTAATGGTCTGTTTGTGTGTGTGTGTGTGTCGGCGTTTCCTTGTTCTGTCTAATCCGTTTGCCGTCGTCTCTTGACAGGCTGTCAGCTGTGACACCAAACGAGTAGATGTGTGGACCTCCTTGTCAGTCTCTCGGCGCACTTTTGCTGGTGGATGTCTGAAGTAGTTTCAAGGTTTCAAGGCACAGAGATTGTTCTTTAAGGAGGGGATTTGTTAGCGGGGTGAAAAGTTGGAGGGGAGACGGGGAGAACGAGACGGAGATCGAGTTCACTGGCTCTGTCGGAGAAAAGCTGAGATTTTGCCTGATTGGGCGTGACGCATTGACAACAGAAAAAGCTTTACGGCGGGTGGGCGCACCAAACAGGAAAGACGTCCCTTAGGATGGAAAACTGCGTCACACACAAAGACAGAAGGATTTGGTGGAGATGCTGTTCGTTTTTAATGCAACGCTGAAGCCTTGGAGAGACAATTCAGCTCGGGAAACCAAAAGTAAATATGAACCTTACGATGCAAAACACTGTTTAAAACTAAAGGTCACTGTGTAAAACGCAGCTCTGATTAATGAGCTCTGCTGTTTGGTTAACAAAAATTAAAGTACAAAGTCAAATAAAACTGAAGCATATGGGTATTCAAGCAATTAATCAGCTGTAAAAAGGGAATGTTTAGTGTCAGATCATTGTGATTTATGTCTGTCTAGCTGATAAAGCAATGGACTAATGGTTCCCAGCACTGATTTTTTATATATATCCTCATACTTTTAATTATTTCTTGTTTAATTTTCTATGGAGAAATTGCCAGTTTCGAGGGATTTTTCAGTTTAAGGGCAGGGGGAGACCAGGGAGTTGTCGATCTGAAATGTAGCGTAATAGTGTTAAGATAAATTAAATGAATAAAGACTGACATCTGGAACAGGGAAAAGTCACGTAGAAAGGAGAACGTAGCAGTGATGGACCGTAAGCTTACAGTACAGTACATTTAGATCGTCAGATATAATAATAAAACACTGACAGGAACCATTTTACTGACTTTTCATACTTTAATGCACTTTGCCGACAATACTTAGGTACTTTCACTTCAGTAAAGTTTTAAATCCAGAACCTTTACTTGAAGTGGAGTATTTTCTCAGTGTGATATTAATACGTTTACTTAAGATGAAATGATTTGAATACTTCTTCCATCACTGGGATGAAGCGTGTTGGTGAATAAAGACACAAAGTGATACCAGCAGCGATACTTGACAGTGAAGCGCTCAGATGAGTAACGACAACCCGGACGGTGCTGAAGGAAAACAAGGAGATCCTGTCAAAGATCGGAAAGGAACAGATTTCTCTCAAGACTTCAGCGACTTCAAGGAAATACTAAGAGGTTTTAAGAGACAAAACTGGGCAGTTTGACAAGGTTAAAAGAGGTCAAAGCGTGGGTATCTAGAAGTGGAATGAACAGTAGATCTCTTCAACATGAGCTGATTGACAGCTGTAATAACCAATCGTTGATCAGATTCAGTCCGATGTGACTCTACTCCGTGGCTTCTCTTTTCCACGTGCAACGACGTAGATGTCATCTATGTTACTATTTAGTCTTTCGATTTGGATTGAGAGGAGAGAGCTGCAGGAGGAAGCTTTTCCCCTGATTTCAGCTCCTGCAGCTTTAAGTGGATAATGTCCATGTTTATGCTTCTGGTTCTGCTTTGCTTTGTGCTCAGCGGTGTGTGTTTTCTAAATGGGGCCGTGCTGACCTCAGTCGTCAGGTAAACTATCTCTCCTTGAACTGGACAGCACGGGAAAACACCTGACAACCGAAACACAAAGTGTGAAGATGAAGCGAAATGCCTGGGGGGGGGGGGGTATCCACAAAGACGGGGTAGCTAACACGCCAACTTTGTTCTTCTTCACCCGGTTAAGAATTGTAACTTAACAACTTCCATCCATTTCTTCTGCTCTTTGTCGTCACATGGAAACAGTGAACAAGAAGATTCTCTTTTATATGTGTCGAAATGTAAGCAAAAAATAACTTGAGTGAAGAGAATAAATGATATGACAGTAAAACACGGTCGTCGCATGCGCATAGTTAAGACGGATATTCAGCCAGGAATATCGCAATAATGATCTTTTTAGGCTAATATCTGCCGATACCTAGTGTCTATATGTCCGACCTTTGTCCTTAAAACCAGGTTCCTGTTTCAACATCCAGCTAAGTCGGGATACTGTGGTGAAGCTTTAAATAAAAACGTAACTGTTTAGTTTCTGAAAGACACATGAATGGTCTATGGAATGGTTACGAATAGATGCTTAACTTATGATAAAGTATACTTTCACAGTCTCAGAGTGTGTGAGGAGACGGTGAACTAACCAGGCCGGTGGATAGATGTGCCAGTTGCACTGAAGGGTAGCTATGAAAGTGTTTATTAAAACTGCTGCAGGATCGCCGGAGTAGATGAGTATTGATTTTCAGGACAGCTGTGACAATGAGGTGCGTTTTAGGGAGCCTTTAAAGAGCTGAAAGATAAGGACACCATTCAGACGAGCCATCTTCCAAACCCCTTTTAAAAGCAGCACGGACGGCAGCAGATTAAAAGTTAAATGACATCTCGATGAATCAAATGTTCAGTGTTGATAGGAAAGCGTCTCAGATAAGTTTTACAAAGGTTGTCCTTGTCTGTGTATCGATGAGTATCACGCAAATCTTTTCAATTTAATAGGAGTCCCCTAAATGAGTAGTATGCCCACATCCACAACTTAACACACAAAAAAGCACAAGTAATTAACTGGAAGCACTTTTAAAGCTCTGCTAATTTAAGCTTCAAATAGCTAAAAACCCTTGATGCTAAGAGAAGAAATAACATGATTATTAGTTGAATAATGCAAGAAACAGATTAACCTATTTATTTATTATTTCACTTTGAATGTATTAATGTCCCTAGAGAAAAAAAGAAGTTTGGGTATTTATTATTGCAGAGTGCTTTTTTAAGTAATGGGATTTGATAAATGCATTACTCGGAGGAAAGAAACCGGTTAGAAGACTCTAACTTAATTTGAAAGTATTCAGGCTTCTTGTCTCCTTCAAAGTGTTTTTTTTTTCATTTGTGCAATATGACAAGAACCAGGCAAGACATCCAGTTTATTTGTCCTCCTTCGAAGTTGAGGTAATGTAGATTATTAGTATGGATACCTCGCTGTTGACATTTCACCTCTGGGATGCTTAAATAAAGTAGTTACCGTCGTCAGCCTCCTGAAAACTGCTTCTGAAACTAGAGACGTTTGATGCCAAAGCCCTGGTTTCAGTTTCAGGTAATGTTTTCATTTTTTATTTCATCGCTGTTGGGTCTGAAGGGCCTAAATGAATTTAAATGTGTTTAAAATGAAAGGCGTGTGTCCTCTAGCTGAAATTTCAAACATCTGGTGTTTGTTTCCCCAACTAGATCTTTGGCTGTATGTGTATTACTCAATACATCTGTTTATTAATATTCAATGAATAAATTAGTTTATGATTAATTGTCAAACAAATAATTTTATGACGTTTGTCTTCTGTTCATTTCATGCCATTAGTGTAGTATCAATGTAACATGTACAGTTCACCTAATGAGGAATAAAAATGACATCGTCTGTTTGACTTCTAGGTGTTGGAAACAAATGCTGCTTTTCCACTGACGGTATCAGCTCAACTTGCCTTAACTCGACGGGGTTGTTTTGGACCATCAGGTACCATCAGATACCATCTCCACTATCACCTTCGCCGAGGTTCCAGGCGAGTTAAAGCGATGCTAAACGTGACGTAAAGTCACGTAGATCACAGATTGGTCGATCCAGATTTGTTGCTGCATCAATATGCACGTGTGTCATCTTGTTGCGATGCGCATCACGTTGGAGAAGATCTTCAAGTAGGCTCTGTCTCGATAAATCGACTGATTTGAGTCTAAACGACTATATCCTGGCCTGAAAAAATCTTGAAAACGTTTTATTTCAGAAGTTTCACCTCCTCTGTTGTTGCTTTGCTTGTTGCGGAAGGCGACGTCACGGTGGTTTACTCTGCGTTGCTATGACGACCAGCCGCGCTGAAGGAGGACCGTACCAGCAGTGGAAATGCAGCGCGCTGGTACCAAAACCGAGCCAAGTCGAGGCGAGTTGAGCTGATGCCGTCAGTGGAAAAGCGGCAAAAAAAATTGCACAGGGCAGATTTGACATAAATAATTTATGCAAATAATTGACTGGTAATGAGAAGTACCAAGTGAGATGTCTCAAGATGATCGGGGAGCAACAAGACACGTAAAAGATGTAACAAGACGAAAATGACGTTAAGAAACATAAGATGAAAACAAGGTAAAAGACAAAACCTGCACTATAATGCGTTTCTGTCCCAAACTTAGAGTTACTAATCAAATGATTACATAAGTGCATCTTTTGAGGGATGGAAATGAGCAAATTACTTCAAAGTTGCTGCATGAAAAGACAAAAAGTATGACTGTAAAGAGCAAACTTCCAGAGCTTTTTTGAAAAGTAACGAGTAATGTTTAATGAATTACTTTCTTTTGAAGCCCAATGCTGGTTGTGAGGGAGGGAGGGAAAAACAAGACAGGAAGATATAGAAAAGGAAACCATTAAATCAGTTTTCAAAACAATGGGGAAATTGGGAGTAAAAAGACAGGACCAGTGTTGAGAGAAGAACACAGCCTCGGGCTGAAATGCCGCTTCATCCAAAAACCCTCAAAACAAGAATGTGTCACTTTCTGTATCACTGCAAGCTAACAACAAAATACTTAACGCAGCCACTTTCCTCCAAACACACACTAATAAGATGTGCACGCACATTATTACATTAGACAAAACTGCTGGCATCCTCAGAAAAAAAGCCAGTGAGGATGGTGGAAACACAGGGATTAATTAGCGTTCAATCACTTTGATACAGTGCTCTGAGTTTGTGTAATGAAGTCTCCCTCTCCGCACACACTCACTTTACCTACTGACGTGCAGACTTAGGGGAGAGCTTTTAAACAAAGCCTGATCCTGAAGACAACAAGAAGATCAGCAAACATTTATATAAGTGGAATCTCAACAACGGCTTCGCCTTTAGAGACAAATCCACTTCATAATCCATACGCTGGTGTGGTCTATTTACCTCTTTCTTACTTTCTTTACTCCTCTTTTACTCTTCTTTCTTACCTTGCTTTTATGTACTTAGTGTGTTTTATATGTGAAACTGTTTGTTGCTGCCATTTTGACCAGGACTCCCGGGAAGACGGGATCTTTTATCTCAATGGGACCTTCCTGGATACATAAAGGATAAGTAAAATAAAATAGGATATAGCGTATCTCTGTTGGTAGGTGCAACGACGGATATGCTTTAAGCCCAGTTCAGTCTGAAGATTTGCGTCTGTAACGTTGCAGGTGAAAGGTGCAGTGGTTTGACCTGGGTCGACGCTGCTGCTGATTCAGTTTGTCAGATCGCCAGAGGCTCATTTTAGAACATAGCGTTTGTTTTTCCCAGTATTTATCGGCTGTACCTCAGCTCACAAAGTGCAGCGTTACTATCAGCTGTTTTCCCCGGCAAATCCCGTCTCGATGGTCCGTGTTTTCTCTCCTTATTAGAGGTGACTCCTCTGAACAACAGAACTGCTCCAAGAACAGATGATACAAATTCTCAAACCTCGAGTTCTTTTTATGTTTTCGCCGTTTCGTCAATGCCAAAAATGCAGCTGCAGTAAATAACTCACTATCCCTGTCCTCATCCATATTTTAAGACTCCAAAAAAGCCTGAAAAGCCTGCAGTTAAAATGGAAGTACAGAGAGTTGTTGCTATTGAAACGGCGTCTCTTCTCGTTACATCGGTCTGAACTGGCAGGTTTTCAGAACTTTGCAGACCGGCGCTTTGCAAGTAGATGCGAGTTGCAGCTCATCTCATTGCGTATCTGTGGTCTGAACTGGGCTTTAAGTGTTTCTGGTGGTGGATGCTCAATGTCAGTGCATCACCATTCAGAGGACTCGGGGTGAAAATGTAAAAATGTAATGTAAAAAAAACCCCAAAGAAAAACAGTTTTTGAGCTGTTTGACACAGTTACCTCTGAGTTACCTCTTTTTCCAATTTGGGCTATGAACAGATTAATGTCTGTGCTGTACAGGTGAAGTTTTACATTTAGTCCTAATCCAATAAAACTGCTTCTTCTTGGAAGCTATATTTGCCTTCTTTGATCCAAACCGGAGCGTTGACAGTATCTTTGTATCTTCGTAGCCTAGACATTCACTGTTAGACAGACTGGCTCTGTTCTGATTAGAGCGCCTCGTGTTGTCTGGAGAAATTATGGCTCCATTTGTAGATACTGCTGGTGTATCGCTTGCTTTATTGGGGACTGGCTTTACATCGATGAGATAGTACTCTTTAGGATATGCGTAGGCTTTATTATCAGCGTGTGATTTTTGCAATCACAGGAGGAATAATGAGAGGAGGGATTTGCTTTCGCCTAATGAGCGTTGCTGTTCTGTTAACATCAAGGACAAAGATGTGAAGTTAGTGGTAAGCCTATTACATCCTCTATTGCATCCTCTTATTATCTCTAAATAGAGTTTGGACAGCTGATTATTACAACAATTTATATTCCACCCTTCAGTGATGGCAGTAATCCTTCCAAGATTACCACCGGAGCTCGTGAATAAAAACAGTGAAGACATAACAGAAGTATGCAGCTCTTCAGCCGGAGCGTCCTATGTTGCCTGAAGACATTTTAATGCGTTGCGCTTATGTGATTACAAAGTAATCACATGGCAACACGACACTTATTGTAATTCGTCATGATTACAGGATGAGCTTGTTTTTGGTTTGATATTAATTATACAGACATTACAGAGAACACACAACCCCTGAAGCTCTTTATATACTGTCCTGTGTTTTAATCATGCTTCAAATCTATTAATAATGCGTATATGCGTATGGGATGTCTTTAATGAGCAACTCTTTCATTTGACCTGCTGTGTCAAATGAACCGATCTGCAACGTGATTGGTTCAAACAGAGCACATGAGCGAGTGTTACTGTCTACTTAATTCATCTCTATAGTCTGTAATGTGTTGCTGAATGGACACGAGGCCAGCTCACGTCACCGATCACAAGGCGATTACACTCCCAAGGTTATTCACTCCTGTACAGTTTAAGGTTGGTGCTCTATTGAATGCAGACGAAGAATAGCGTCGGCTCGTGGGATGAAAACTGTTCAAATGTACCTATTTTCATCATACCAGTCATTTCCGTCTCAAAACCTCTTTTCAATCTCTTCCAAAAACAGGAAGCTCACATTTCACCGTGGTCTGCTGAAAAACACACTTTTCTATCAAGGATAATCACAGTAAGTGTTAATATTAAGTTAGTAAAACATGATAGAAATCAAGATTTGTCACTATGACCTCATTGGTGTTAACATAAATACACATCACATGGTTTGTGTGTGTGTAAGAAAATATTCATACACTTGAGCAGCGCGTGTGTTAATTCTCAAAAACAGTACTTTATAGGGATGGGTCACGATTTTCAAATAGTCATTAAATTTTAAAAAACGTGTTAGTTTCTGTGACTGTCGTTTCTTAAATAATATATTTCCCTTGTTGTTACCGACGCCTGGTGCCTCGGTCCATCAGAGCCACGTGTCTGTCATTCAACGAATCATTCAGTGAATATTCAAATAGTATTCCTGCTTGAAATCCTCATCCCTAATAGTTTATATTACATTATATTTCTATACCCCCGACCACTAGGAAGCCGTTCCAATGCCAACACGCACCCCTGCCTGTCTTGAAAAGCCGTGAGCTTATCTATACCTACGATATCCAGTTAGAATGACTTGAACATCAGTTAACGTCCTGAAAACACTCCTGGGTTGTGCCTTTTATGGACCTAGAACAAACAATCAGAGTGATTAAAATGTGGCTGCTCTCCTAAAGCTGTTGAGTCAAACCATTTGTTCAAGAGCCCCTTGTCAAATCACAGAATCTCAGAACAATAACAAAATTTTTATCATCTTAAAATGCTGATGAACACAATTATGAGCTAAGAGTTATTATTGTTTAATAATGTTGAAGAGCGATGAACTTGAAAAACTGCAGCCAAAACAATAAATCGGAACTTTATTGTTCATCTGAACATCTGAACTTTTCTGAAGCCGATGGGGTTTTTTTGTACGCAATTTTAAAAACTCAATCAGGGGTTTTCATTCGCTGTCCCAGGGCACCGCACATTGAGAATCTGCCATATTGTAAGTCTTACATACTTGGAAACACACAACATAAAGTCTGAATGAATGGTTATGTGTAAATCACTGGTGCAGAGACATGCAGATGCATGTGTTTGGAATGGGCAGCTGTTACTCCATCTGTCTACACAGTTAGGTAATTATCAGAAACCTGAACTACGTGTTTTATGTTTAGTATGTTTAGTATCTGGTGACCTGCTTTATTCCTCTTGACAGCCCGTAGATCCCACAACTATAACCTAAACCTGTGTGTGTGTGAGGTTTAGATAAAATAAAAGCAAAAGTGGCAAGAACTTGGTTTTCCTTTGAAAACCATGGTCGGTTAAATGAGGCTAAAGCCCTATTCGCACAGGACTAGTATTACCTCTGGACCTCTGGTAATTTGTAATAACTGCAGAGGTCATCTGCAGTCTTAATCCCATGCGAATCGGCATCTCTGTGATTTTGGATCGATTTGCAGCATGTTTTGTTTCCTCTGCGCATTTTTTCAGCCTATTTCCTGGTCGAGGATTATGGAGGCTACACTGGTGATAAGTCAAAGTTGTAAATCTGTTTTGTGTGCAAATTCGAGAGGCTCACGTCGTGATATTGCATGAATATTCACTGAAAGAGCAAACTTAAATCCCGACAGCAACAGTAAGGAGCAGTTTTCTATTAGTGGTGAGCCTTGACATCAGAACTGGGAATAATGTGAGTAAAAAACGCACTTTGCTGATCCCGTGCGATTGCGCCGCGTGAAATAAAGACGTGAGGGGTTGATTTCCAAATCACCAGAGGTCCTCAGGTTATACTAGTCCCATATGAATCGGGAGTAAGATATTAATTTAATATCTGAGGTTCATTAATTTATTTTCCGCTTCTGTGTATGAAATGTGTGTGGACTGTCCAATGTAATACGAGAATAGATGTGCCACTGTGAATGAAAATAAGACAACTGCCAGCTCTTAATCAGCAGATCCCATCTGCGTGCTCCAGTGATCGTCCTTGTGTTATTTTCAGCTCTGTGATCACTGTGCAGTCCACTCTGCCTCTGTTTTCACACCAGTGTGATATGAACATTTTCAGGGCCCAAGATAATAAGCAGATGCTGCATTTAAATCCGGCTGCGTTTAATTTACGCTTAAACTGTCATTGGATAAGTAAGTGTTTTTGAAGGCGACTATTTCTGGGCTTGAATTGAAGTTTTTGAAACGGGCTCACGGGCTGTGATCACACGTCATCTGTCACCGAGTCGTCGTGCAACATGCACTTTGTGTTTAAATGGGAAGAGCTACAGCCGCTGCAGCTTTGTATTTAATTTGCATCTCACATCCTTGTCCAGCTTTGCTTGGTGCATGGAACCAGTAGCTGTATTTACATGGGCCCTAATATTCCACTAATAATCAGAATAATAGTCCAATCTGAACAAACATGCCTATTGTTATCACCTCAATCAGAAGAGACTGACGAGTATAACCTGGGTGACCGTCGGTGTTTCAAAAAGCGCATTCGCACGGGTAATTTCGCACGGGTAATATAACTCTATCATTTATTCGAATTTACTGACATTATCTTCCGGATCTCATGTCCAGGTTCACTATTTCTAAGCCACCGCTTACTGTGAAAAACGTTCCTTTCTGTTGCTGCCATGCATGTCGTCCATCTCATCATCTTTGAGATGTCTCTCTTCTGAAGGATTTGTATTTGCTCTTTCAGTCAATATTCATGCAACGTCTCGACATGAGCTTCTTGAATTTGCCCCCGAAACAATATGAGAAACTTTGATTTATAATGACCAGCGCAGCCTCCATAGTCCCATGCGAATAGGGCTTTTTTTCCCCTTGTTCTCTATCATAGGGTTAGTGGGCAGTAGAGGAATTTTCCCAGCATGCACAGTTCACCTGCCTGGAAACACACCGTGATTCACACTTACAAGAATGTCAGTACCTCGGTTTAATCAATCAAACGTCCTGAAGGGTTTGTTGGTTTTCCCTTTTTTTTTTTTTTTTTTTTATTAAAACAAAGCCAATATCAGTAAACCAATGTATATTAATACTACCTTAATATATCAAACAGCAGCACCTCAGAAGTCAGAGCCCAGTTTTAATATCTACACTGGTATGAAATTTCATAGGCAGTGTGCAGGCAGGGGCTTACAATACATGGGTTTGATATTACCTGATTCCCGCACGAAGTTCTTGACATAAGTTTGGTAAAGAGAAAATGCTGGACTGTCTGCTCCCTCTTGGGAATGAAAATCCGGCTCTGTTACAAGCAGAATACCTCTAGGTAGTCATGACGGTAGCCTGCTCTACCGTCCGCTGAGCCTGAGAAATACAGGGGAATGTAATTTCAGCAGTGAATTATGATTGACAGGCTCAGAGGAGTGACAGCCATGCCTTATCTTTATTTCCACGGAGGCGAGAGGGGGAAGAGGAGGAAGAGAAAAAAAAAAAGAGAAAGAAAAACAGAAGAGTTGGTGAGTCATTAAACACAGCAAATGAGGCGCTGATACATTCAGAATCATTTCGAACTCAGTCCCCACCATGTGGAGTAGACGGGCAAGCATGGCGCCAGAGATAATACCAAATTGCATACATTTTAATGGGTTTGACAGCGAGGGATCAGAGAGTATTAATCCATAGCTTTGTCGCGCCACATCCTGCTAATGTGGCTCTTTACCAAGCTATTATAACCTCACTCAGACACCGACAAATGGAAAATAAATGGGATGGAGATGACTGCTGTGTTCATTCTATGGCAGAGACAACCATGTGTACATATTTGACCTGACTGGTTTAAAGACAGAGTTTGCAGGTTTTGCACCGTTCTGGTCTGACATGCACAGATGACACAAAATATCAACACGGGAATATGTCTTCTTACTACTTCTTGCAATACATTGGCACCAAATGTCGATGTTTTTACTAAAACTAGGATTGTGTGTTGGCGAGAATCTGATGATACAATGCGTAAGGTTATGATTACGATTACGGTTGTGATATATTGTGATATATATATAAAGTTGGGCTGTAATGATAAGTCGATTACTAAAATCTGAGTTTCAGTCTTTTTTTTAAGAAAAAAAAGTCTGCTTCTTAACTTTGAATTGTTTTCTTTCTCTATGAGAGTAAACTGCATATCTTCAGTAATATCAGTGTATCCATATTTTCCTACAACCCTGATTAAAACCCATGGTTCACGTGGATGTGGAAGTTGCGGTCAGACTGGAACTAACTCAGCGTCCCTCGCCTCACCCTCCCCTACGGTGGCAGCAAAAAATATGAAACTCCTTCGCTAGAGCCAGTGCTTGTTTGGTCCATTCTGGGCTTATTTACTCTGGTCCACACTCAGACGTAGTAGGTGATGGTAAAGCACCTTAACACTGGAAGCGAGGAGGAGGAGGAGGAGAAGATGAAGGAGGCCAAATTCACTGATTACTTGCTTTAATTTAAATGCTTTTCTTTCTTTTCGTGAGCTGAGGGACAAACAAATTTCCTATCATGTGTTACTCTGTTTTTCTGTCCCCTCATTAACAGAAGAAGCTGTAGAAAAACTGTCACATTTAAATAAAACCTCAAACATTTCAAACGTGGCCCTGCGATGACCTGGCGACCTGTCCAGGGTGGACCCCGCCTTCGCCCAATGTCGGCTGGGATCGGCTCCAGCCCCCCCGCGACCCCCCAGAGGAGGATTAAGCGGTTACAGATAATGACTGACTGACTGACATTTCAAACGTCCTACAGCAAAGAATCTAAACCCTGAGCACGAGATGCTGGCTTTCTGATCGTCTTAAAACATTTCACGCTACAGTATAACTTGGAACAGAACATTATTAGCCTGTTTGCCGACCTCTGTGTCACCGCCCACGTCTCACTTATGTGATTCATGATTTGTGGTGGATTGAATGTGGATTCACGTGTCTGATGCTCGCTGACAGCGGTTTCCGCGAGCTGTGAAACAGCTGACCAGTTAGCACCTTGTTTGCAGGAAAATGGATGCAGAGCTCACTAGTCACTGAGCTACAGTCACTGAACTGAAAGGGCATCGGTGTGGATTGGATTAACACGACGGTGAGATGACATAGAGTGACACCAACTCAGTTGTCACAGGTCACAGTCGTTCATTAGCAGTAACTCTGACACTGATGGTTACAAAATTCCTTTTTCCACATACAAAATAATGACACACTTGAACACAGTTTGGGGCTCAGCAATTAAGTTTCATTATCACACCGCATTAATATGTAACCATAATATTAATAATAATAATATGTGTTAAGAACTGAATTAATAAAGTGAATTGTTTTTCTTATTTTTTTAATGAAGAACCCAAAAGCGATTCGGGTTTAACGCTTGGTACAATGAAAAACAAACCACAAGACTGACATCTTTTGAAGGTGTTGACATGCTACTTTGACTTTTGATCACTTTAGTTTAATGTATTATTTATGCATTTATTTTCCCCAGTTCCCTTGGATTCAGCGCAAAAAGCAACCATGTAAAAACCACTAAACAGATTATTAACGCAGAGAGAATGAATGTTAATGATGCACCCAGGTTGCTCTGCAGTCATCTGGCGCCACGCTGCTGAAAAACAAAAAGTGGAAAATCTTGATGTCTGTATTCAAAGATATTTTCCCAAAAGATGTGAAAGAAAATGAGAGGCAGAGAGAGAGAGAGAAAGAGAAAGTTCCATAAATACATGAAAGAAAAGCTCAGCTCCCAGTGTTGCAGAGTGTAATCATAGATTATTAACATTTATATTGAAAGATGGAGCCCCATTAGAAAGCAGCTGGTAAATTACATTTGGTTAGGCCTGAGTGTGTGCTCGTCTGCCTGTGTGCGTTTGTGTATGTGTTTGGGGGGGGTGAGATGGTTTATTACAACATGGCGGACGTAGCTCATTTTAGCAAGTCAATATCAGCACCCGAGGGTAATTTACATGGAACTATTTATGAGGTTGAATTCAGCATCTCCGTACAGTTGTTAGTGTCAACTGAGAAAACTGTTGCCGACACGAATCCGACAGAACAAAGACGTCATGTTGCGTCTTTGCGTGTGGAGCTGGTAATATGTTTGTGTGTGCTGTTCGTGATGCGAGCTGAACAGATGTTTTCTTACAGCGCCGCACACGCAGGGGTTCATGAAAGTCTGTTTTTTTAAACGTAGCCGGAACATCTTTGTGTGTGGATTTGTGCGTTTCGGTTATAAGACACGCCGGTTCTCGGGTGACACAGTCATTGATTTGATACAGAGCTGCTTTAATTGCAGTGAATATCTGAAGTCCTTTTACAGGAAGACGATTGATCCAAAGTGAAGTCACCACTTTTTCTTGCTCGCACAGTTCTTATTTTGTCTGCAAATCAAATTTGCTGCGCAGAGCTCCTTCAAATTACACAATATCTAATTTGGGGAACCAGTGAAGTGTAATGAAAGTGTCAGCTATTATCTTCCATTTTGTACTGACCGCTGAAATTGATTGGTCTTAACTTTTTGTTGGTGGTTTTGGAAAATGCAGTCTTTATTCTGGAACAAAATTGGAACAAAATCATGTTGGATTCAAGTTGATAATAGTTTTGCATTATTTATTAGTTTTTATTTCTTCTTGTTTTCAATTTCAGTTCAGTTTTAATCGCTTTTTAAAGCAGTTTCAGTGTTCAGCTGTGTTTGTCAGCGGTGAGTAAAATTCAACTAAAAAAAAAAATGTATTCACGCCATTTCATCCACAAAAGGGTAAAAAGTGTGTTTGGCGGTTTGTTCTTACCTCGTCGAGCTCAAATGGACTCTGGGATTGGTGGGTTTGGTCATTTTTTAACTTTGGTTTCGATGATATGAAGAATAAAAGAGACAGCGTGGAGTGGCGTGTTCGGCTACGTGACAGACCATAGAGACGCCTCTCGCAAAAAACACCTCCAGCAAACGGTTATTTTGTTCATTTTAGATCTTAGTCTGTTGATAAAATATTAAAGATCTTCACAGATTTAGTCTGATTGTTACGAAACCAACTGTTTTCAGGGAACTGTGTCACTTCTCCCATAGGACTCCATCCAGACTGAACAGCCTCTGGTCTCCTTTCAAAGACCCCGAGGCTGTGACGTGGTTACACCAGAGACTGCAATCTTCTGTCTTTACTTAGATCCTCTTTGCTACTGGCCTTGGTGGAGGTCTGGACTCTGAGTGCACTTTCAGTTTTAGTTAGTGTCTTGTAATCACACAATACGATTTCAAGCAAGTGTAGTTATTTCAGTAAAATGTTTTCGTCGCTTTGTTAGTTTTTGTAACAGTGATCGCAGACAATATCACACTAAAAAGCCACTGTAAGTAGAAACGGGGCTGGGTGATAAAACAATCAGAAAGATTTCTACTCGACGCGAATCGATCTAACAGCCTGTGACACAGAAGAAATAAATGCAACATCCACGAAGCGCCGCATTCGGGTACATTTTCCGTTTGGTGAGTCAACACTGGAGGGTAAATGTTTGAACCAAAGCAGTCCTGTTGTTAAAAACTCTGCTGCGTTTTGCTCTCATTTACAGACACTCTGCTTCTGTTCCTACTGCTGTCGGAGTTTGACACAGACGGGAACGGGGATGCATCCACCGACTCCCGGAAATTCTGAAATCTCTGTGGTTTTTAATGTCAACCTATGTGGGCGATGACAGACCCAATGCAACATTCATCTACATCTTTTATTACACTGAGTTTATGAAAGTGCTTCCACGTGTTAATATTCTAGCCGATGAACCTTCAACCATTATCGAGATACTCATCCAGTTATTAACATGAGCCCTAAGTGGAACCCTGCTTTAACTGAGAACTTGTTTTCAGGAATTAGGTTTTAGGAATGGATGTGTAGTCCTTTGGTGCCCGTCCAGGTCTTAGTTTGAGTCAAGAGGTATTTCACTTCTCTGAAAGATAACGATCAGATTGAAGCATTTATTTCACAAAGCTGTGTTATTAGACCTCTAACTTTTGTACATCTCACCTCACAATCAAACGCTTTTCTCAGTCATGTCTCAGCTTCAACGTTTTGAAGTTTCAGCTCGAATCTCCACCTCTTAGTCAAGTCTTATTATTTCTGAGACTCATGTTAAGCTAAAGGCATTGTTTGGTGAATTGAATATTATAGGCAGCTGACCTCAAAACAGTAAAGTGTCAGAAGTCAGAAAGTGGTATTTGGTTAATTGTAGTGTAAAGGCTTCAACCCCCTCTCTGTTCAGTGTGAAAAGATGTCAGCTCAAAACCCAGAAACAACAAGGGACGCACTTGAACTTCGCCAAGCGCAGAGGAACATACCAGAAGCCTGCGCTGCAGCGTAGATTGTTATCATTGATTATTAATGGAGAAAAAGAAGAAAAGAAGAAACTCGCACTTGAACGGATTCAGGGTCTCCGCTGTCAAGTGCTTTAACACAGAGAACACACAAGATCTGCCATCGCATCGACGGCGAAGACGACAGTTGTTGAGGATGATTTAAGTGTTGACTATACTGTACCATCTCTCCAGAGGAAGTTCAGCATGGAGAAAGCACGGGCGCTGACAGTCGACGCCACTGCTGCCGCTAAATTCCTGTTAACCCCCCCCCCCTCGTGACAGACAGCAAAGTAAGCTTTTAACAGAATTCAATATTTATCCCAACAGCCTGACATGGTGTGTCCTCTGCCCCAGTCTGGCTGTCAGTCACTTTAATTACTCTTGTTGTAAAACCTATCAACCTCCAACCAAGTCTACACACCAGGGCTCAGCGACATTCAATACCAGTTTAATAGGAGCAGTGTCTGTAAAAATGCATTTTCTCCAGCTCAGCTCAGACGTGTTGGTTGGTACGGAGGCGGGCTCCAGTCAGAAATGCCATACGCTTGACGGGGGCCTTAAAGAGATGATCGAATAAATTGAATGTTTAGATTTGACTTATAAAACTAATGGTTTCTTTCCTTGTTTTTGCTCCCGTGTTTTCCAACTGAAGTTACCGCCTGAGAAATGGAGCAGACTCAGCTACATTAACACGGCAAAAAGTACTAGAAACTCTTTTTTCTATTTTTATATTGAGACGAGTCAATGTCAAATCAAATGGTCAGTGATCAATAGAACTCTTTTTTTGAGCCGTTTGTGGTAATTCCCGTGTCCAGCGGCGTTATGAGCCCCCAGGTCATATGATATGTGTTTCAGGCGTGTTAGAAGGTTCAGTTTTAATGACGTAATGCGTTAAATTAAAGGTTGTTTCATAAATTTGTTTGAATTTGCATTGATTCAGAGATGAAAGGTTTTAAGACTTTAAAACAATTCAGTTATTTTTTTAGTATTTTCCTTTCCCTGAATAAAAAAAAAAACTGGCCAAGAAATTCACAATCCCTGCGTCCTGACTACATGTGCAGGCTCCTTCCTCTGGAGCTCAAGTTGCAGATGATTTAACAGTCATTACTTTTGACCTTGTTGGTGATGAAAGGCCACCAGAAAAGTATATGGATCATTATTCAGAAACTTTTAATTGAACCTCAGAACAATAGTTTGAGGAATTTAATCAGAAGTTTCATCAGTTCAGTTGGGCTTCTCGTAGACAAGTGTGACTCAAATCAATAATGTTCAGGGATATTTGTATGGAGTAAAGTCAGGCATACTAATTAACAGAGGTTTGAAGTTTCAGACGCTTATCCTCTGTCGCTTTGAAAGAAGTCTCTGAAAAGTTTGCAGCTCGTACCTTTGTCCAGCGCTGTTTGCTGTCCTTGTGTTTGCGGATTGAAACCGTCGTTGACTCCATATCAGAGGCAGAAATCAGTTATTCTTTTCCAGCAGTGGAATCTTGAGACGTGTTATTTCTGCTGCATGACAAATACATTTGAGGACAACAACGAGAGGCACGTCTCCCATTATCTCCTATTTCAGCTTGACTCTACATTTGTTTACTTTTGTACCACAACAACAACAACAACAGAAATCAGACGTGCACTTCATAACCCAGTCAATAACGTCCCAAAATATATCTGAACAGACGTGGATGTTGCGCCTGCTGGGTTGTCCGTTTTGTTGCTGCTGTGACGGTTTTTTTTCCCTTCTGTGTTTTCATTCATGTCTGTTTGTTTGAGCGTGAGAGAAGAATAACTTGCCAACATCAATCGTTATGAAATTCGGTACATATAACTAAGTGAATGTGTGTAACCTTTAAGTTTTCCGTCTTCCCTTGTGGTTAAGAGTGAATGAAAAGGCCTCCACTGCTGCCCAGTAAAGCTACGCTGTCAACAGATGACACTTCCTCTGACCCTTTCAAATTAAAGACCTTCTACTGTTTCAGTGAACAGAACTCCTTCATTTCTTAACAAGGTAGTTTTCGATTTGACCGTTGCTGTGTTGGCCTTTTGGAGCTGGAAGTGACCATATTTGGACAAAAGGGGCGGAGCTGCTGGATGTGTTGTTAATGTAAACTATTGACCACAACTACAGTCAAGCTGTCTGTTAGGAAAACAAAAAGGTTTTATCAAATAAACAGAAGCTCAAGACGGCAGACGTCAAAGCCTTTTATTTGACCTGAGATGTTATTAACGGACCAGATGGACCAGATCACTTATTAGAGGCTCCAAATGAAACAAACAAAACCAGAATGACTCCTGCAAAAATATTATTATCTTCATATTTTTAGAGAAAGGTGTAAATCTATGGGAGCCAGGGCTTTTTTGAGCAGCATCTAGTGGCCGTCAGCGGTATCACACTTTAAGATCCTTCCGCATCGGCTTCATTTTGGAGCTGAAGTCCTTGCCTCTTGGGTCAGACGAACGTTTGAAAGTTTGTGTTTATCAGGGAAGTCTGTTCAATGGAAACTTGAAGGTGTTGCCTGTGAGAGTATGATTACATTTTGTTGCATCTACCTTACGAATGAATGAATGAAACGCCGCGCCAAAAGTGGTTTCATCCCTTACAGGAGATGGGTCTTTTGTCAGTGCAAAGGGTCTGCTTGCCCTCTGGGGTGCATTGTTTTTCATTTTCATTGTGTCCTCCCTCGATTGATCTTTGCCTATAATCATATACATACACATCTGTTGCCATCTGTTCTGTTAACTGATTTGAAAATGGAGGCCAAGCCGTGTGTGTGTGTGTGTGTGTGTGTGTGTGTGTCTGTGTATGTATGTGTGTGTGTATGTGTCTATGTATGTATGTGTGTGTGTCTGTGTGTGTGTGTGTGTCTGTGTGTGTGTTTGTGTGTGTGTTTGTCTGTGTGTATGTATGTGTGTGTGTCTGTGTGTGTGTGTCTGTGTGTGTGTTTGTCTGTGTGTGTGTGTGTGTGTGTGTGTTTGTCTCTGTGTGTGTCTGTGTATGTATGTGTGTGTGTGTTTGTATGTATGTGTGTGTGTCTGTCTGTGTGTGTCTGTGTGTGTGTTTGTCTGTGTGTGTGTGTCTGTGTTTGTCTGAGTGTGTGTGTGTCTGTGTATGTATGTATGTGTGTGTGTTTGTCTCTGTGTGTGTTTGTCTGTGTGTCTGTGTGTGTCTGTGT
>JAPQRN010000479.1:13242-31879 GCA_037367275.1 Coranthus polyacanthus | reverse complement strand
TGAGTGTGTGAGAGTGTGTGTGAGTGTGTGAGAGTGTGTGCCTAATCTTTGTTTTTGTGTGTGGCCTGCATGTAAAGCAGGACAAAGGGAAATGTCTTTGAAGTATCTGCTTGTGATTTCATGTTTTTTTATGAATGCATTGCTAGGCCTGAAGGATGGCTTCCACTGATTTTGTGCCATAGTACCTGCGATAGAGTCAAGTCCCAATCTGCATACATGAATGTTAACAGCTGCATTTTATTGAAGTATTCTCAGGGGCCAGAAAGTGCGGGAGATGTGATAAATATAAGCTGGTCCCCGGACAGATGGAAAATTCTGTTTTGAACCAAAACATTAAGTGAAAAAGAAAACTTTGGTGTATGCTTCATGTCCTGTATATTTCATATTAAAAAAAAAAAGTTATTTTTTTCCTCAAATACTCCGAATCCTGAGGGTTTGCCGTAGCTTTACTCAGCAGGTCAGGCCGCAGCGAGTTCTGAGTGTGTTGTATCCGCCGCAGTGTGTGGTAGGTTGAATTGTGTACCGCTACGGGATTACCAAAAACACAAAGAGAAGAAGTGACATCAAATCACAGCGTGTGCACAGCCAACTGTGAGACAGAAAAATGGAAAAAGACAAAGACAGCGTGCTGCAAAATGTACAAACGGGTGATGAATTACAGGAAAAACCTGATGGGAGTGGTCTCACACAATGGTTTGATGTGTTTGAGAATGATGCGAATCAGATCCTGTTGGCTTGGAACAACACTTTAATATTATTCCCATAATGGTCACTTCCTTTTATTATTATATTATTTATTCCATGTACAGATGCCATGTCTTATCTTATCTTGTCTTGTCTCGTCTTGTCTCTCAACAAAATAACACCTGCATGTAATAAACAGCCTTAACAGCATGTGTAATACAGTGCATTTTCCTATAAATGATTACATATTGTAATGTAATGTACTGTATGATAATTGCACTTTTAGCAGCTGCTGCAGCTGTATTTTGAATATACTGGAGCTTTTTGAGAGCTGTCAAAAGGCCGCTGCAGTATATCTAACCCTGTTGGAAATAAAAGCGTGAATGACTTTTCTAGGTCAGTCCCTGAATATGGCTGCATTTGTAAGAAATAAATCTGCTAAATTAATATAAATATGACAAACATCCGAGTCAAAGTAATTGATCAATAAATCTGGAACTGAGCATCAAACTACCCGTAAAAAAAATAGAGATGGGAGTGATTTTTATCCTTTGCTCTATTATTTCCCTCAAAGTCAGTATTTCCAGTTTACAAGCCCGATACCTCAGTCTGTGTCTACTATTTAGACTGAGATCAGAGTCAACGATAACACCAGTTTAATTTAAGTTTAATCAGCTAAACGGGTGAAAGAGAACCATATTCCACCGTCTTCCTCCAGAGGCCTTACAGGGATTGGGAAGAATAGCAATGCAGTTGTGTGTTTGGGTTTTTTTTTTTGCCTAAAAGTCAACAGATTATTTAAAAACACTCCTGCTGGAAGAAGTCGAGAGAAAACACATTGAAGAAAAGTGCGCGTCTCTGTGGAGAGTTCAGATTGATAGACGCTTGTCACTGCTCCTGGTGATGTCTTTATCATGATACTTTCTGGAGACTTTCCCCAGACATTTTTTTTCCCTTTCACAAGCTATTTAAGTCAGTTTCATTTATTCATGTCCTACAGAGCATGTGGGATATCTGCTGTCACGGGCGTCAAAGTAAGTTATGTTGCTCTTTAACCAGTCAGATGACGTGCTGTGCAGCTACTCATTTCTAATAATCCTTGGACATGCTTCATGCTGCTCAAAGGCATATTCCAACATTTTGGAAATAGACTTTAGAAATTTTAAATACTACTCTTTCTTACTAGATAACACAAAAGAAGAAAGGAGCTTTTGGTCACAGTTGACCATTTCAAACTCAGATATATTATTCAAGCGAGCATACACCAGGAGCTGGTATCGTATTTCAGACTGGTCGGCCCGTTTTGTGTTTTGATTTTAAGCCACGAGTTTTGTCCCGTACCAGACGAAAGATGAGAAAATGTAGTGATATCTGTGGTCGTGGCAAAAAAAAAGAAAAGAACCTACCTCCTGGTCCTACCTCGCACAGTGAGGGAGGTTCAAAGATGGCCGTTGTCCCGACGGTGTCAGAAATGTAGGCTGATCATCTCACAGTGTGAAGCTGCTGTGACCTACGTCTACTTAACAACCAATAGGAATTCAGCCTGAAATGACATGTGCTAAAACTACTAACCTCAAGCTTGGCCCTCTTTTCCAGAGTCACGACCGGGTCTGCATTCTCCTCCTCCGACTCCGTTCACATAAATAACGCTATTGTAACAGCGCGGTCTTTAGCTTAGCTTCATTGTCTACAACTATAGCAGCGCAGATAGACGACAAATTCTATATTTTGCCTGAGATTCTGTGTCACAGTCGGTAAATTTCACAGAAATAAAGACTTTAAGTTAGCAATCCTCCTCCCAGGCTAATTTAAAGATTACAATCTCCGGGTTGGAGACCAGAGGCTGAATGGAGTCCTGTGGGAGAAGTGGCTCAGTTCCCTCAACAAACTCCTATTTTGTGAAAACAGATGGTTTCATAACAATCAGACGACCTCTGTGATGATCTTAAACATCTTATCAATAGACTAGCAAATTATGACGCCACCTGATAAGATCTAAAATGAACAAAATGGTCGTTTTGTGAGAGAAGTGACAGCTTGAGATGCTGCGACAGACAGGCAGCTCTACAGTCTGTCATGAAGCCGAACACGCTGGGACTTTTAGGTCCTTTATGCATAAATTTGCATTTTGATTTCTGAAAACTTGGTTAAAATTTCCAACAATATAAACGTGATGCTCTGTAAACTCAGATGCGTTCTGATTGGCTGCCGGTGTTTGCATCGCTCATCAAATCCCTCAGAACGTGATCCCAACATGGTCGTTTATTTCTGTCGTTGTCTTTACAGCTGTGGTGTGGACTCGAGTCACAGTCAGTTATTGTTATATAGTTATGGTTGTTGAAACACTGTGCTGTACACGTCTGCCCGTTGAATATCCTGTAACTATTAAAATTCCTCTTCCTGAAAGTAGGTTTTTTCTGCTTTGAACTGTGTGGTTTGAAGTGGTGGCACAGCCGTACTTTTCCGTTTTAAAACACACACAGAATTCAAAGCTTTGTGCTGCCAAAAATTTGTCCTGTTTAAGATAATGAATTTAACAGCTTTGTGCAACAGATACATTTAGGAATCGATCTGAAGTCTGACTGTCAGTTATATCTACGCCTTAGTCAGTCTGTCTTTGTGAAACTGACTGACTTCACTTCACCTCTTTGTGTTGAGATTTACGTTCTTGTGGGTGCGGTGGGTCTGTCAGCAAAACGGAAGCAAAGTTTTCTTTTTAATAATTACTTTTAGGAGAGGAAATTAGGGAAGACAGCCATTGAGAACGACATGTCACAAAGGTCCTAAATGGACACAAAAAGGGGCTACGGTGGCTCATGGTCAGTGCACTAATAACTTAATTAAAAGTAATTTAAGAACAAATTTATAACTCCGCTGTGAGCAGACTTTTATGACTCCATGCTCCCTTCTTATTCGTGATGGGAATAGAAATGTAAGCTCTCTTTCCTCTAATGTAAACAGCTACATCTTAGATGAGCTTATGCAAGCAGGAAAATGGTTAAGAGATTGAAGTGGAAAGATAAATGGGTATACTGCATGGGTAGTATGTACAGTGTGAGGATATGTGAGTGAATACAGATGCCATTGAGTTCAAAGCTAACTCCTCTATATGTTGTGGGTGTATATGGACATGATGGATTCCTCCTGGAAGCGAAGATAGAGGACAGGATGTTTACTTGAATTATAAAACCCATAACTGCTTTTACTGACCTTCTTCTGTCCACATCCATATATGTAATTTTATATGAATGTAAACTGGGAATAGTCCTCTCCAGCTCACGATGGTGGGCAAAGTCTCCTGTGCACTAAGTCATTCTTCTTGTAAAATACATTCACCTTCATTAGTATTTGTGTAAGTGAAGGGAATGACTTCGACCCGTCGAGCAAATAAATGTAAACTGAGGTTTTAGGTACAATCCGGCGGCCTGTTCCGTAAAGTGATGAACCGAAACAAGAGTGTAGAAGCAAAGAGGTGAAACTGGTGCTTTCAGTCCAACATGGTGGAGGTGTAATATAAGATGTTTAACAGGAGCAGAGTACAGACAAAGAGATCAGAGGAAAAGGACAAATCTGTGGTGCTTTTCGTGAACTGCTTTCAGTCCAAAAACGGCAGAAAAATAGCTTTGGTGCCGCACGGTTCTGTCGCGATGGAACGAACAGTTAACTTTCAGTTCTTGTCGATGCATGCTCTTTGACTGAAATGAGCTAATCTGATAATCTGACTCATTGTCCAAACATATGTGGAGAGAATATACAAGCCGCAGTAAATCTGAACACTGCAAAAACAGCCCTAGACTATCAATACAAGAAAGACGCCAGATATCCTTACTGTAAAAATAACCACAATGTCTTGTAATCAGCGGGAAAAAAAGGGGGTAAGTACGTTTTTCTTGACCAGGTTTCTTAGAACTACAATAGAATTAATGCAAGCAACACATGCGTTACGTTTACATCAGACAGCTTTTTCTTTTACTACATCGTCTCAACTGTAAAACTTTTCCTATGTATTAGCACCTCAGTGTCTGCTTAGTGTGTTGGTTAGAAAGGGATGTTATCTTAAAATGGGGTTACTTTTCTACTGAAAATCATACTCTACAAGATTATTTTTCTTTATAAAAAAAAAAAAATCCAATTTTTGGTAATTACTTTTTCTTTTCTTGAAATTCAATTTTTTTTTTGTTGCAGTGAGTGTGTTAGAGCTCACACAGCATCCTGAGCGTGACCACACTGTCTGGTGTCACAGTGCATCTGGATTATCATCAACCAGCCTATTTTGCCTATTTAAGTGCTATCGTAAATAGAGCGGAAGTGTGAACCATGATGAAACTGAGAGAAACCGCTGAGAACAGCAAATGAGCAGAAAAATTATTAGCAGACCTAAGTATTAAGTAATCATGAAGTCCTCCAGCTCGGTAAATCATGGTCCAGTGTGTTCTTGATCATTTGTAAGGAGCACCTTCGGCACATGAAGAAAACCGTGTGCTGTAGAATGAAGTGAAACCAAGGTCGGTTTCTCAGGCGGCACGTTCGATTTTGTGTTTCTACAAAAGAAAAGCATAAAGTAAAAGAGAGAAAAACAGTTTGACATTGGTTGCTGCGTTGGTATGGAGACTGATGCGAGCTAACACATACTTAAAACGTAATATTTATCTCTGATTGTTTTTCCCGTGCGTCAGTATTTCAACAGATCATGTACTTTTTACTCAGTGAACCGTAGGCTCATGGATTTAAATATTTAAGGAGCGTAACAGTCATTCAGTTTGTGCTGCGAAGCCTTTATTGAACAGTTTGTTTTTATGGCACAAGGAAGGGAACGCAAAGGAATGGTTTATCTTAAAAGCTCATTGTGCACATTTAGCCTTCCTTCCAGCACAGAACTACAATATACGTAAAAGGTAGTAGTGAGACGGAGAATAACAGGTCGGCAATTTAAACCGGCTGAAGTGTTCTGAATTGAAATGCATTGCCCTATTCTGTGAGGCCTGTTGTTCGCTTGCCAGTGAAGTGTGACTGCATTTAAAGTAGAGCTTAAAAAGCGGCGGACTAATTCATTGTATTCCTCGGCTACAGTACTCCAGTACCCATTAAACCATAGTTTGATGCCAAATAAGGTCTAAATGTTTCCGATTCGTACTCTGTTTGCTTGAAGTAATCTCCCAGCTTTAATTAAAAGTTGGCAAGTGATTAAATACTGGCACACATGCACTCTCACATATGAACACACACCCGCGTGGATTCCTTGGTCGCTGTTCCTTGACAGAGGCCATTTGCTAAATCCTAATGGAATTCATTAGTTTCTTCATTTGTGTCCACGGAGGCTGGGCAACTTGATGATGCACTGTTAATCACCTCTTAGGCTTGACCCGCGAGGAGCCTTCGGATTCTGTGAGAAGATAAAAAAAAAAGAAGTAAAAACGATGCCTTTCATGTACCGACCTGATTCCATAGGTCGCCCATGTTTAACGTTACAAAATAAAGTTTCAAAAGTACCACCTGCTCTTTCAATACGGACACTTTTCGGTTGTAATCGTCCCTGTCGCGATCGCGGAGGTTTAGTTAACCGTTAATTGTCGTGTATATGAGGCTTTACTTCTGTCCATTTTATGCCACTTTTATAGGATGAGCCTAATAATAGTTTAATAACACACATACAGGTGCTCCTGTGTTTGAAATTTGAATGAATTTGATGCATCCAGTTGAACGAGAATTTCTGTCCAACTTCTGACATTCGTTGCGCCTTCGATTTGGCTCCGACAGCCGTCAAACTTTGCGACCAGGGCCGTTTCTCCTGTAGAATTCCTTTCACATATTCTCTCTCACGTTCGTACACTTTGATTTTCACATACATACATTCTCCACTTACATTTTCTTCTTACATACTTGCATAAATGTGAGAGTGAAGATACAGGTATATGAAGGAGAACTGTATGTATGTGAAAGTGACAATGTATGAATGTGAACCACTGAACCATCCCTGCGTTCTGCTGCATAGTCCTCTCCTCTCTCCATGTATGTATATATGTGTCTTCCCTCTCTTTGTCTGGTTGTTTTTCCTCTCCGTCCTCCCTCTTCCAGCTCCTTTCTGCAGGTATCTCTGTCTCCGGAGCTGTACATTCCTGACGTGTGGTCCTGGACTCCAACCTGCTCGGTGTCATCCAACGTCTGCGTTGAATCGTTCTCGATGCTTTTCTTTTCCCTCTCCCCTTTCGCTCCCTACCTGGAGCCCTGATCTGTCTGGGTTTTTTCCTCCCCGCTGTTGCCGTGGGCATCGGGTTTTGTTGGATTCCTTCTCTGTATAGTGTTTTAATAATAAGTTCCTTTGAGATAATTATGAATGGTGCCATATAAACAAAAGTCACTGAAGTATATCTACTGCATCAACAGAGTGGGCTAGTCCATGAAAAAAAAAGAAAAAAGTTAACCACGTAAACAAAAGCACTGCAGACAAAATGGTGATGCTGTATGATAACATTATATAAATTGTGTATGTACAGCACAATACACACACACAGAGACAACTCCCTGTTGATGTGCCTGAGTATATTTCCCCACGCTCTCCATCTCTGGTAATTTGTGCAGAGACAGTCTGGCTCGGTTGCCTGTTTTTATTGCCTTAACTGGATAAGACCGGACTTCCCATTTAGACTGTAGCATCTCCTGCAGCTTTATTTCTCCATGGTACAACAGGACGCGACTTACTGCACACCCTATCCCTATTGATAATGATAAATCACACTCTATACTGTAGCCCTTGTCAAAACAGCTCTTTTAAGTAAATTCAATGAGAGTAGAAGAGGAAAACATGATGAAAACATTCAAAATATGCAAACATCTTTTGCAATATTTATGCTGCTTGCAGTGTATTAAACTCTTATGTATTTATGTGTCACATTTGAGTTAACGCCACTTCTACTTATTTTGTTGCATGTCTCTGACAGATGTTACGGATTGTTGAACGTCTTTACTTCTGACTTTTCTTGGCTGTGATGAAAACAAAATGTGACCCCATCCTTTATTTTCTGAGGAACATGTGACTATTGGCCCTTTATAAAGATCTGAGATTATTCTAAGCACAATTAAAGTCAATGTGTTTTATGAAAAATGGCATCACCATACTGTATATATGCATCTTTCTGCCTATTTTCAGAATCCATTTCGCTTCTATAATGTGCTCTTCCTTCCTGTGCAGACTATACACTTTGTGTTTTGCATTAGCGTCGCTTATTATCATCACTTCCCCAGCCTGTAGTCGTCTTGGCAGCTGCAGTACACCCCGCACTACGCCAAATTTAGTGTGTGGACAAACTTCCTAAATGCTCAATAATGTGGTGGTTGACAAATATTAGATAAGTCCTTTCACCAGACGGCTATTCTCAGCCTCGCTCTCCTCACAAACATGGACAGGGACACACACTTACTCAGCCATAAGTGTCCAGCAGGCACGCCCCTGCTGCAGCATAATAAGCAGCGTCTTGCCGTGCATCAAAGCTGAAAGCTGTGCAGATGGCCCCAAATAATACATAATGCAAGGCCCACTGGTGTAGTGCCTGTGTCAGGAAGTCCATTACTGTAATGTGGAGATCTGAGGTGTTCTTTGCAGCACCTCACTCACTACTCGCCACTTTTTTTTTTTTGAAAAGTCATAGCATAATGGGAGTGTTTTTGCTGTCATGTCAAGTGTAATTTCCATTGCATTTTGTCCTGTCCTCTCATGAATAGAGAAGGCAACAGATAGGTGTCTATTTAGCAATTCTGCATCACCCTGTCTCGATGGTTAACATCAAAGAGGCATACAGATGTGAGCGTACGAAGACTAGATGTAAAGACTGAAGAAGGAGCTATATACTCCAATAAAACAGTGGCAATAAAGTTTTAGAGTTGAATAAGGACGGGAATAGATATATTATCATAGATATAGATGTTATTGTAGGTAGGTCCAGTTCTTTATCACATCCTTTACTGATTTTTGATCAGTTTCGTGGAAAAAAGTAGAGCAAAGATTTTCAGCTTCGGTGCAAAACAGTGAATAAACGAAAAATTCTTCCACATATTTGACTATTTGGATATTCGTTCAGTAAGTATGCATTCGGGATTTGAATATTCACTTTTTTAATCATACTGGCTATTGATTTCTTCCTCAGGCTGAGCTTAAATTCGAACATTGAGCAGAGCATCACTTCATTCTCACCATATCTCTGCTAATATGGGAGGACGTCTTCAGATAAAAATCTGAAGCAGCTGGTTTTTGGGTGTTTGAAATAACACGTCAACCCCTGGAAGTATTTTTCCTCATAAAAACAGAGTCAAGAGGATGTGCAGAAGTCTTGACCAGACCACTTGAATTACACTGTTGTTCACTGAAGCTTTTCTTGGTGGGAGATGGCCACTTCTTGTCAGTGAGTAGAGCCACTTGTGACAGGGCTGCATATGCATCATATCTGACTTTCGTTGATTTTTAGATACTTGAAAACATGCCCCCACGATTCTGTTGCCTCTACTGTGGTCGAAATCATCACTAAAACTTGTGCCAATACATTTTCTGATTGCCAGATATAGAAATACAGGAATGTGAGTACAAACCAGCGTCTAGGGAAACTCTTAAAACGTCCTCTCGGAGACTGGAGGCTGGAGGCCACCTCTTCTGCCTTTAAAACTGGGGTATTATTGAAACTATTCCTCCCAGCACTCTTCGGGGTTTAGTAATAATTCTTGTTTGATTCATATCACGATGATTGTTCATCTCCACCCTTGTGATAAGTTGAGCTATAACAAGCTGCAAAAACTTCTCGACTACAGCAGCAGATAGTCGCAGGACAAATTTCCCCCGGCTCTTTGTCTGCTAAATCAGAGGCAGTTAGGAGAAAAGTTTGGTGTTTATTAGAGCAAACTTTAACAAAGGGTTTTTCGACATTTCTGGCTACATTTCAGTGACTTACAGACACAGTAGATAGTTCTAAACTATGCAGCGTGAAGAAAGCCTTTTTCTCATTTGACTGTTGTGAGAAATCTGCTTTTGCTTAATCCCCTGTTAAATAAAAACAAGCCATTTTCATTATTCGATTTCAAATTTAACCTGCGCTTAAAAAAATTCTACCTCAAAATGTCGAGGTTCGGCTCACCAAACTGTGTGCACTTTACCCTGCCTTACAGAGGCATCTTCCAAGGGTGATACATGAGCTCCAGTCTCATCTTCGCTACTTCGTTTCTTTGTTTTTCTTCTGTTGTGACTGATAAAAAAAGAGAGAAGGACTTCCAAGTAGAATAAATGCCATCCTGTCTGTTCGAAACGCTTTGCTCTGCAGTCTCTAATTAATTTTCTAAACCCAGGGCAATCCCTGCCTGAGGAGATAACTGCAGCCTTACTTTATGCATTACACTCTAATTTTATCTATTAAATCTAATTGGACGCTAATTTCCACTGATGCCGGAGGACTCTCGTGAATGCACACAATCACAGTAGCAGCGTCTGAAGCTGGACACGCACCTAAAGAGCAGTAAACATTCACAGACTGAACACAACACAGGCACAGTCCGACCCTCGTTACTCTTGACATTCTTGACAGTTTTATAAAACACAAAATCGAATTAAAAACTGCCATAACCGACGCACCACGAACTCAAACAAAACAGAACTTAATTCACAGTATTAATGGTTGATGTTGTAAAATGACTTTGCACAATCTGTGACCTTTAATATACATATTTTTTCAAATCATATTAAATGACATGATTTCATTGTATCTGTTTCATTTTTTATAAATCAAGTCTTTCCTCATAAGACCTGAAAAACTAACACTAAACTAAACATGTACTGAAGCTGGTCAGTTCCTCAAAATAGAAATATAACCAAAAATGTTATCTCGATAAAAGATTTCATATCAGTTATTATGAAAAATGTATATCACGATAATTGTATTTAACGCAATATAAAAATACATCACAATAACTATAATTATGCTTTTATTGTCCAGCCCTAATATATCTACTCATGAACTCGTGAAACAAACTAAACAAAAACCAGACTGAAGACCCTAAACAAAAACTACTGAAAATTTCAAAACTATAATAACTCTGGTGTGAACGTCTGGCGAGAATTGGGTCTAAGATTTAAGACTAGAATGTTTAAACACTGCACACGATGTACGATTTTATCTGCTGACTGTAAACACCAACTGAGCCCGACTGGAACAGACTCAGACTCAGTCATCAAGTCCAAATCACATTCATAATCGGCCTGACAGTTTTTAAGATGTGCCCAGCTCTAGCAGATGTTGCTGGAACAAGAGAACTGCATAAAAATATCAAGGCCTGATATACATGCTCTTGTTTATGGGGCAGCAGGATAAGACAGAAGCTGGAGACCATTTGTCTTTTTAAGGGCCAGATGCTCTCTGTTGCCTCTACTTTTAGCAGTTCTTCAACATCTAATGTATTTATTAGTTACATGGTTTAGTCACATTAACGATAGAATCAACGGTACGCATGCATTTGCATTATTTAAAACAAAAAACAGCTGTTGTCTTGTTTGTTTGTTTCTGTCTCAACCAGCTGAGGAACATTCCTAAACTCAGGCCTTGGGTTTATTTTTTCGTCTTAACTTCAGTTTCCTTTCCCACCGTCCTAGCACATCCCTGAACAGCTTCCAAGTGGTCCAAAATAGTGCCACCAAGCTTCTGGCCACAGGTGTCATTTAAAACCAATCCTGATGACTTCACTCTGACTTCCCATCAAATTCAGAATCCATTTAAAGCTACCTAATGTCAATAACTTGTTGGTACATAAATTGGGACTTCATCGACGCGCCCACTCAGAACCCAGACTCACTGCACGGTCAGACGGTCACGCACCACCATCTGCGGCCGAACGCATTTTAAATCCGACATCATGACTTTACAGCAACCTCACTACATGAAACCACAGGAACCTCTGAGCAACTACATCCCGAAAAAGGTATGATAGTCAATATGTTCTGACAAAGGTTGGTTGCTTGGTTCTTTGTGTATCGGCCGATACCGATGTTTGAAGATATTGGTGCATCCCTAGTTTAATGAGATAAACAAGTCAGAGCCAATGTCTGCAGGTGCAAAACCTTTCTCCAGCACTGAAACGGCAGTGTGGAGAAACATCTAGCTGTGTAGCCCTTTGTGATGTCTGCTCTTGAATGTGATACATAAATAAACTTACCTGCTTGTTAGCTCACTCGCTAACGAACAGATTGCGGGCAAGTGTATCGATTAATTTCTAGCGCCTCAGTATTCCCACATGGACTTTGCTTTTGAAAATGAACTCGTCCACCTTTAAAATCCTTCTGGGCTTTTATCATTACTGTAGGACACAGGGACACTAAAACTAAACATGCCCATAATTATTCCTTGGATGTTTTCTTTTTTTTTTTTCTTGGAAGGACTATAGTGTTGAAAAATGAAGTTTGAGATAGATTCCACATGGTGTCCTTGCTCAGGTGTAGCCTGAATGCATATTCTCAGCGGGCCGCCGTCAGGACTTACACGGTACATGGATCAATGTGGCAAATGGTGTGAATAAGAGTGAGTATGAATAATTAGCACAGCAAGCCCTGCGAACCAAGTTATCTCCTTACCTTTTCTCTCCGCGAGTTTCCTTTCATGTGCAATTTGGCCTGAGGGCCCGAGCTGTATTTCTGAGAATCATTAGCCACAGTCGGGTCCTTTGAGATGACTCTGATTGCAGCTCTATGAAATGTTACACACAAAGTGATACTTTTTGTCACTTGAGCTGATGAGAGAAGGAAGGGCAGAGAATTGGAAAGGGGGGGGAAAAAGGATGGGAGGGAGGTAATGACAGACGCTGAGTATAAGAAAGAGAGAACGCGGACAAAAAAGAAATGACTCAGGCAGGGAGGGAGGGTTGGAGTCTTTTAAAAGATCTATGGGAAGTAATGGATAATGTCAGAGAGAGCAGCAGACCTTATAAAGAGTGCATTTGTGCAGCATATTGGCTCATGATTCTGGTAAAAACCAATAGATCTAAATGGTAAATAGAGGATTCAGTGATACTTAAGTGAGATCAATATTTGAACACAATAAACTGCTGCTTATCTCTTCCTTTTAAGAAAGCAGGAAAAATGCTCATGATGTCCTTGCGCCTCCTCGTGACAAAGGAATTCTGAAACACTTCTGCTGAGGTATTTTTTCTCTTTGTCTTTCTATATCCTCGTGTCCCTAACCCTCTTGCTTCCATCCCTCCTCCTCCAATCTCTCTTTGATGGCAAGCAAATCTTTTAACTGTAGTTTTTGTTATCTGTCTCTCCCTGCTCTTCAGTCTATCCACCCATACTCTTCATCTCTCTTCCCCCCCAACCTGTCTTTGATCCAACACGCCTTCGCCTTCTCCTTCCCCTTTTTTTTTTTTTGCTGACCATGGCAGAAGCTTTTGTCTGGGATTCTCGTCCCAAGCTTAGCGAGCATTCACTGTCCGCAGTCTGCATCTTATCTCTTCTAATTACTGAACGCCGTCGCCGTAGCGAGGAGAAAGACGTAGAAGGAAAACAAAGAAGGAAAAGAAGTTTCGAGGAGGCTGAAACAAAGGGAAAGTTGTAGCAAGGGCAGTTCTGAGATGAAAAGTCGGGAAAGGGAGAGAGGCAAGAAGATGATATTATAGTTAAAGGGAGGGAGCTACATACGCCTTCAGGTAGGGATGGGTGATCTGCACAATGAATTCATTTGACAGAATGACGCAATATTTGGTCCAAATGTTCTGTTGGGCACAAGGATGAACTGAACTCGAGTTTGAAGGCCAAAGGTCAAGGTTGTTGTGACCTCACACAACACAATATCGGCCATGACTGCTGGTAATTGACAGAATTGCATGAACAGATTATGATGCAACGATAGTGGATGCATCTGATTGAACTTCTTCAACTTCCCAAATGTCTCACCCAGTTTAGTGGACTTTGTGTCCACTTTGTCCACTAAACTGGTACTAGTCACGCTGCTACTCAAGTTGCTTTGTTTACACATACGGCGCATTAGCGAAGACGGAGACGGGAAGTCGTTTGTCCAATCAGCAGAGCCGTATGTTAGGTTATACAGGTCTACTGGATTGTCGACTCAGCGCAGATCCACATTCTTAAATCCTCTTTGAAGTTGTCATGTCATGAAGTCTGAAAACAGAAAAAAGACATAAAATGACATAATCTCTACTATTCACTGAGAGACTGTGGATCTCTGTAAAGATAAATCACCATATAAAACCATTACGTGCAGATTAAAAATGGCAGCAAAACGAAAATCAGCATTTAAGTTTTAATATCCAAAACTCTCGTTAAGTGTGCACGCATACCACGTTTACGACCAATAGACGGAAAAAGATCATCTTCCTTGTGACAATTTCTGTTTATATTTGGTGTTATTATATGACTCATTGCCTCTTGTAGGCAGAGAAGTGACCAAAACCCATTACCAGAATTTAATTTGGGCAGATTAGATGACGCCAGACCATTTCAGTGCAGGCAAAGACAAGTGAGTGGGCGCTGTGATTTAAGATGGTAATATGTTTTTATTTGTAACTAAAAATCTTACTTAGTGTCACTTTAATACTTGGAGCAGGTCTGTTTTTTCAGGCAGGCACAAACCCCACTGGTTAACCAAACTGTGGTTCAATCAATAGGTCTGGATACAGAACCAGTCCACCGGGCTACGCCTGCAACCACAGAGGAGGAAACACAGACATGAAACAAGACAAGACACATGCATTAAGAGCATGCACACACTTAAAGAAACACAGGCAGACGGAAGAAATAGTACTAGTGTCTTTGGAGAGTTTAAACGTCCATTTCCATGAGGGCATCTTTCTTCCATTTTAAACTTTATTCACATTTATTGGACTGAGGAAGAAGGCATGGAGGGAGGACGAAACAGATAAAATGGCAGACACTTAAGAAGAAAGGATTTCATCATATTGTCAAGGGAAATAAACTGAAGTTTCTTTTACACTTTGTTTACCAGTATATTACTTTATAAACCACGTTTATTTATGACATTTTATTTTTTGGGGCCAATAGGATATAAACCTTGCAGATGAGTCCTTGGAGACCATGTCCTTCTGTTGTTTTGATGATGTGACGCTTCAGAGTAATAGTAGAGAGGGTCTTTGATTTCAGGTTTATTTATTTTATCCTATTCTCAGAAGGTCAGAAGTTTACTTCATCTAATTTAGTGGCATTACCTTTAAATTGTGTAACAAGCAGAGGACTATTCTCTGATTCCTCTTGCAGATCTCACGACTCCGATTTTCAGTTCAGTCGACAAATGTTCGATCAGATTAAGCTCAGGTCTTCGCGACGGCCGTTTCCGAACGCGTACTGTGGCCTTAAGCCTTGTTGTTCCATTTTGAAGATAATTTCGAGGATCACTGTTGTGCTCAAACATCCATTCGTGTTCAAGCTTTCGCTTCCTGGCTGATGTCTTCAGATGAAGTTTCAGATTATCCACATAATTCTCCTTTATGATGCCATCTCTTTTATGAAGTGCACCAGTTTCTGCGTTTTTTTCTGCAGAGAGATTGGCATGTAATGCAGAGGAATAAAGGGATCAGCATGGTCTGTCTGTCCATCCCCCCGATGTCTTTTAATCATTTTGTTTCTGGAGGAAAAAAAAAATCCATATTTTTTTACCAAACTTGCTGCAATTTATCAGTTATGTGTTGAAGTGCTACGTTTTGCTGTTTTGTGTGTAGTCTGTCCATGTTATCCATCAGGTCATTTCTGGAGAAGAACTAGAAAACATTCAAAGATTTTTACACTAAACGACTCGAAAGCCGACTCGACTCTTTTACTATTTTGTCTGGCATCAGTCTGTCTTGTCTATATATGTTGTTAAAGGTGCCATTTTCTGAAACTACTCGTCGCATCCACACCTTCAAACCAAACCAAACGGCGCAGACCAGATCTTTGGTCGGACTAAACGAGGCGGTCTCGGCCTGAAGCAAACTGAGCCATGGTTCGGTTCATGTTCGGTGTGAAAATACTTTTTACACAGTTCAAACTTTCGCAGGAAGTTACACAAGGTTGTCTTCACGAAAAACAAAAGGAGCAGTAAAATGGAAACATGGAGAAGTTAAAAATGAGATGAATTAACAACATGCCGACGTCAGACACGCGGCCACGGACACGATTTTACCAAACAAAGAACTTTAATTTGTTTTTTGTTCCCGTCCACCTGCTGTGCAATGTTCTTCAAAATGAATCTGCAGTGAAGTGATTCATCACTGGGTCAGTAATCATCTTTTTTTAAACACAGTAGTTCTGTACGTGCAATATTTGAATTCAGCACATAAATAGAATGAAATCATCAGAAAGTATGTTCACCATTCTGCTGCTGTAGATTCACCATGCTTCGACATAATTGCGACTTTCAACCCCTCCCGTACTGAAAAACTAATAACGCGTTTGGCTGTTGTCCAGTCCAGCATCTGCTGCATGAAGTAGGTGACAAAGTGGTATTAATTACGATTCAAGCTCTGCTGTTTAAATTGTTCAATTATAGCATATCCAATGTGAAGTGTTATGTGTTGTTAATGACAAAAACCTTACAAAGAATTTTAGTTAATGGCAAAACATGTTTATTTTCAGTGAAAACTTGTACCCGCTGCTGACGAGACATATGCATCTAGATGTAAAGAAAAAAAACCACATAGGTCAGCAGAGCGTTGATGATAAGTTGAGGGAATCAACTGAAATAACTGACATGTAATTTATACGGAGGCTTCTCTCAATGATTCCATACAGCAACCACTGAATTTATATTATTTAAGGATTAGCTTTGGGACTAATGTAGATATAGATATTTATGAAGAACTAATACATGTCCATGAATTTGATCATATTGAATTTGCATCAAGAGACACATTGCAGTACGCATCGCTTCACATTGAATTTAAATACGCTGTTGATTTGATTTGCCGTCTCATAGGGTTTTCCAATCAAAACCCTCTCAGCTTAATCTTCCAAGTGTATGTTTATTTTCCCACAGGAGTTTTTATGTATCACGGCTCATTAATACAAAAAAATATACTTAGTTCTTTTACAGCAAATCATAACATTTGATAAGGTATCCATTGTAAGAGACCAGGGAACTGAATCAACTCATTAAGTTTTATGACGGTGTATGTATGTGTTTCCTTCTTTTTAAGGATGTCCCAGGGGGGGCTTTAAGATAAATGTAAAGTGACATTCATGAGAGAGACTTCTTCCACACCTCTTTGATGCTTTTTTTACCAGCACATTTCCACATTAATTTGTTGCTAACGCAGTCCGTAAGTGTCTTTTTTGTGTCTCAGGGTGGTTTAAAAGACCGGTGTGGAACATTTAGGTGGATCTAAGTGCAGAAATGAAATCTAATATTCGTAATTGTTATGTTTTCTTTACCTCAGACTTCCACAGAGTCGCCGTGAACATCATTATCAACATTATCGACATCCTCTTCTTTTCTTTATTCCTGTTTTGTGGCGCGTGGCATCCAGCGTTAATGTGCGTCGCCGTCACCTGTTGTTTTGTTGTTTAGCAGAGTTTTTAACCCTTTAACCAAGGAACCAAACACTGACTCCAATGAGGGCCCTTCGTATTTTTTGCAACCACCACAGGGGAGGGCGAGGGGGTATTCAGTGGTTGCAGTCTTTAACTTCACCACTAGATGTCAGTAAATATCACACACCGAACCCGAGTGTCATGACAGTAGTTGGGGCTGCAATAAAAAGTCTTTCATGTCAAAATAAAATGCATGAAATCATATAAAGTAGAGCTGCAATTATGACTATTTTTTTGGTCGGTTTGTGTATTTTTTCAAGAAAAAGAGCCAAAATCCTCTCATTGCAGCTTCTTAAACTTGAATATTTTGTGTTTTCTTTCCTCCTCTGCGACGGTAAGCTGAACATCACATTTGAGGACGTCATCTTGAGCTTTGGGAATTGACATTTTCATCATTTTCTGACATTTTGTATTCCAAACAACTCATCGTTAAATTCTGGAAATTATCGACGGCTCAGTTGACAATAAAAATAATCATTAGTTGCAGCCCTGGTATTATTACAGAGGAAGGCGTTACAGGGATGGAAAAATGTAGTGCTGTGTGAGAAGATAAACACCTTGCTGAACCGAATCCTCCACGTTTTCACATGCTAAGCGACATCTCTGTATTGATCAGCATGTTGCTCTGAGATCTGAAAGAATTGAGTCAATTGCTCAACAGGGAAGACCTTTTCATGTTTACCCAACTGCAGCGCTCGGCTATTACTAATAGCCTGTAGAGGAACACAAAAAAAAACCTTTAACCTGAAAACAATGTGTTAACAAGGCATCTTGCGAATAGGGACTCAGGCTTCTTCAACGCCTCCAACATACTTGTCTACTGGACCCTTTAGCAGAGGTGTCTGCTGATTATAACAGGCAAAGCACTGAAAAGGAGACTGTCGTAAGGCCTGCTGTGCTCCTGTACTGCACTGTATGTGGGAGTATAAAGACGAAGGACAATTATCGTACTGCTCCGAGCACTGCTTAGACTCATCAGCAACCTGAAGGAGATGAGTTGTGACAGAGCGAGTAGTAAGGAGGGAAGAAGGACCCGAAAAGGAAACCAACACATTCATCTCCTACTTCACAGGGAGCTGGAAACATTCAGGCCATCTGCCATACGCGTAAACACGCTTTCTGTATTGATGAAAATGACACAGATGTGTCAATGCGAAGTCAGATTCAACTTCAATACGACAAAAAAAAAAGGGAGATGGAAATGCATTGACAGCTGAAAGCCGGAAGAGGCGACTTTGAAGAGTCGTTGCTGATATAAATGAGCACGTTTCATGAAGTAAACGCAAAACTTTATCCAACTATCGTTTTCAGGTTGTTGAGGTGTGAACAGGGGGCAGGCAGTGCAGAAAAAAACTTCAACTTGGCTCATTTCATTGAACACATTTTGAA
>JAPQRN010000479.1:2446-13142 GCA_037367275.1 Coranthus polyacanthus | reverse complement strand
ATGGAAAAGCATGGAAATTGCATTTTCTTTTTTGCAACTTTTCAAATTATGGAAACGTGGCTATAGAATGCGACTTCCCTGGTATCTATCCACCTAAATGTAAGGCTTTTTTTAGCCACTAACATACCCAGAGTCTGCCCCTGGGTCTCCTTCCAGTCTGTTCTGGTCCGTCCGGTCCACCTAAAGGTGAACTCCAAGACGAGGATGCTCAGGTGCTTGAGTCACATCCACTTCATCACAGCCCCGTCAGAATTTAAACTAATTTCACCAAAGTATAGCTTTTTATGTTGTCTGAATCTCTTTAAATTAAATATTAAAGAGAATTAAAAGCAGCATTAGAGCATCTGATGAAAGAAAAGCCTATTTGTTGTGTCAGTGCACACGTATAATGTGCTGTAGTCAGCACACTTGGAAACGGAAACATTATTATTAGCGAACAGAAAGTTAAACAGAATTGATGTTTTCTTCATTTCCTCTGTAGCCTCTGTTTTGTGCTGAAACAGCCACCGTCATAAAAACTGGATAAGTGTGATTGACTGGAATCACAATGCCTGTGTGGTGCCCGCACCCACCATAAATACTGAAAATAATAATAATCGTAATAAAATGTGTTCAAAATTTAATGCATCTTAATGCACTGAGACTTTATGTTGGATATTTTGTAAACAAATGCTGAGATGGACTTAGTGTAGTCCAGTGGTAGGAAGGGTAATCAAATTGTGTGTAGGTAATGTCATTACACCTAACAAAGTAGTTAATAGTGTGTAAAATGGATTACATTCTGGATACAGCCTGGCCAGCACTTCATTTATGGTGGTTGCAAAGACGCTAGAAAATAGGGCTTGCAATCAAAATAAAATGAGTGTAGAAAGGTCTGCAGGATGCCTGAGCGTCCTGGCACCAACAAGTCAGGCTTCTGCACAAAACAGAGAGAAATAACAGCCACGCCGAAGCCAAACCAGTACAAATCATACTGGACATGGAGAAACAGCAGACTCTAAGCTATCAGTACCTAATGACCAATCAGAGCTGCAAACTTAATTTGCAGCGAATACCAGAAGGGGAATAATGGTTGCCAGGAGCAGTTAATGATCATCAGGTTGATTGAAGGAAAATGTTGATATAAGAGTTATTAATGATCCAAAACAACCTTTACAGCCAAATTAATCACAGCCCTTTATTTGGCTTTTTTTCTGGCTTTGGAACAGAATATTAATGGTGTAAACCTGGCAAAGAAAAGCTCAATTAGCATAACACCACATCTGCTTGAATCTTTAAAAACAAATCACAAATGTGGGCACTGATCCATTGTGTTTGGTCCAGGAAGAGGGTGGGCTCGCCGCGGTGGCGTGCATCCCGTCGATCAGGGCATCGATAAAGAACCAGACTGGTAAGCAGGGTCGATAATGGCAGTGCTATCAATTGAATCTCATCCATTCCCATCTCTGTTTTAGGCTGTATCCAGCACAAATCAAGCCCTGTGCCCATTAGGGCTGGGGTGATTTAAATACGAAGAATAAAAAGTCGTATCTCGATATGCTTAAAGGTAAACTACGTAGCATTTCTCGCTTGTTAGCTGTAAACAGACCAAGCAAACGTCCTCTCCACTCAACAAACAAGTGGTAGAGTGAGTGGTTGTCAAGCAAACAGTGGATTTAAGGAGGAGAGTGAGCAGCGTGAGCGAGAAGAAAGCAGTGAAAAAGAGGAATGAAATGTTGTTTTGTAATTGTGTCACAGCAGACAGACGCACATTTAGTAATCCATAAGACCAGAGAGAGGAGACAGACACGCAACCGAAGTCAATATGTTTTTATATTGTTCCACTTAGACACTGTCCACGGCCATAAACAGCAGGAACACAGAAAACAAGGGAAAAACATAAGAAAATACAGGCAGGGGGCAGGGTCTGTGCAGGTAAACACACCAAAACATGCATCTAGTGGGTCATGGTGCTCGACAAATGAGTCTATGAATCATTCTTTCAACAAAGAAGTTACATAGAAATGTCGAGATGCGATGCCATATTATATGATGAAAACCTTTAAAGTATAATGTCGAGGATATCTAACTGTATATTTAAATAAAAATGCAATTCTGTACTTTATTGGAGCAAAGGAAAATAAGAGAAAACATAAACCTTCCCATTTTAAACAACCTTTGTGGACATTCAAGTATAGGAATGTGCACGTGAACGCACCATGAGTTTATGAGGCGCACCTGAATGCACCGTGACATCCCTCACCGCGTCTCAGACAGACTGTTTCACGACTCCAAGCGTTTACCCTCCAGTGTGGTGAACGGAGATTTACTCACCGAAACGCATCAAATGTTTTTGGTTCAAAGCGTATCTAAAACGGTAATCAGTGACGCCAGCAGCCTATTATGTACATTATAGTGGAAAATATAAAATAATACTGAATGTCAGCCCTAGTGCTTACAATCAACACTGATTAAATGCCAAGTCAAGCAGACGTATTGCTCTGTTTGTTGTTTTGTCTGAGGGCTTTCATCAATGATGTGGCAGCATGTTTTTGCCAGAAGTTGATGACCTCCAATATGGCTGCCAAGAGCATTCTGTCACCTGAAAGCTCGCCGTAAAGGCGGAGCAGCCAGCGATGCTTTCTCTTAAGTGAATGGATGCTAAAACCTGTGATAGCTTTGTGATTTATCAACCATATCTGTCACATATTTCAGCGCTATCTGTGTACCTGCACTCCTCAAGAGCAATTCGTTCTCGCCGCGCGAACTCGCCGCGATAACGCCTCATTCACTCACTCTGATGGAGGAGTTGCTATATACAAACCCAGGTCAGTGCAGTTTGAGATTAAGACACATTTTATTGCACTTGCCTGGAAGTTTGTCTTGTACACTGATGATACGCCACCAAGGACGTTAAAAAAAGAAAAAAAAGGAGGGAACGGTAATGAACGGAAGCATAAATAACTGAGGCTTAATTATAACAAACAATCTAAAGAAATACTTTAGATGCAGGACAAAAGATGTGACAAAGATTACTGATGGTTACTGCCGACGTCTGGTCCAATATTTCTGATTTTCTCACAGTCAGCACGCATAAATAGGACGTTATGAGCGAAAACAGCTGATTTACACTTAAAATCCTCCTCTCCGCATGCACCAACACTCCCCTCCAGCCTTCACACTCATCTCTTACCCCTACAAATCCTCTTCTCCTTACCACCACATTTGAACAAGATAGAATTTCACTGCTGAGTCCGCTGTTTACAATGAGTATTGAGCTAGAAGCAACAAAGCATAAAGAAGCCAGGGCGTAGGCTGTGAAGCAAAGGCTGTATGTAGTAAGCTCATAAATAACCCCAAGGTTTCAACAAACAGGAAAGCACATTAAAACTTGTCTGTTTATCCTAATGTTTTATAGAGGAGGACATGTTTTCACATTAGGGCTGACCTAACGGGAGCTTCCGACTGCGAATGAACTAATGCATATATTTTTGAAATGAACAAATATTTCGCATCAGTATTTCTGCTTCTGAACTTGAACATTGTTATGACCTTCAGGGGCTCATCAAGTTTCCTTCTACAACGTATGGGAAAAAAAGTTATTTCTGCATACTTGTCCATTCATTTAAGGAGAAATGCCTAGTTTTAAATAACTACGCAATAAAACTATTCTGATATGTACTGGTGATAAAGAGTTAAAGGAAGTGTCCAAGAGAAAGTTTGATAGTTTCGCTTCAGATCATTCGGTGCAAACTGCCATGAAAACACATGACGAATGCGCAAAGTTCAGTTGCATGAACAAACCTCTACCGTGTTTCCTAATCATGTCCTTTTAATAATGCGCACCGACCCTCAACATACCACGATGCATAAATGTGACTCTAAGTGATACAATGAGAATTTTCACCTCAGTCAGTGTCAATAATTATTATGATAAATGTCATTAACATCATTAACTTTCACTCAGGACCAAACTGAAACTGGAAAGTTTACCACGACTTACATCTCAGGTGTTCTACAATGATGATGATCCTGCGTAACTTCCCGTAAATGATCCGAAAGTCCAAACAATCCAGTTGAGTTCGACCCGGAACGAGCCGGGCCTTTGGGCCGGACCAAAGACTGGCCGTGGCCTGGTCCGCATCGTGGACGGACAGACGTTTCACACCTGCAAATTCTGTTCATATGAAACTGAAAAGTCAGAGAAGCAGGTGTGAAAGTGCCCTAAGAAAGGCTTTTCCCTAACCCTGATGTTCCAGTGTTTCTATCTAACCTTAATTCGCACTGACTCATGGGTAAGCGCATGCACGCGGAAATTGTGGATATTCAGATAACCGATGGCTACAACGCCTCAGCACTCATATAATTACACTCATGCAAAACTCTTTTCCACCTCATTTTGCAGCCGAGGACACATGGGATTTGAGTAAAGCACTTTCACACAATCATTAAGGAGCTTGACCTAAATTAATGAGGACAACTAGCTAATACGTGGATGGTAATATTAAAGCTGTTTTTCTGCTGCCTTTCACTTTTTTTCCCACACTTCATTTCCACTGCGCACACATCCCTCCATCTTTTACCGCTTCTCCTGTCGTCTTTTTTTTGTTTGTTTTTGTGGGGGTGGGGGGGGCTTTCAACTTTCCTGTCCCGGTTTTTCAGTCCCCTCTCTCCCCCTCATTGCCTCCGTCTCTTTTCTGTTCCCTCTCTCTTTTCCCCGAGCTGCCGTCTTTCCCATCCAGCTGAAAGTCGGCCTTTGAGCCCCTGTGTCTTCCAGCGGCTTCGAGCATAAAAACACGAGCGTTACCAAGATGAGTGAGAAATCCTAATGACTGCCTGCTGCCCCCATCCCCCACTCCAGTGTTCCCCGTCGAGTGTCATTGTGTGGATGCGCTGCACCCTCAGCATACATTCATAATTAATGAATCTTTATGCAGACCATTTGGAAAGCTGGGTATTGTTTGAGACGGGGCCATCCCTTTCTTCTTCTTCACTTGTTTCTGTTGTTGTCTTTGTTTTCTCGCTCTTCCTTCCCGTTGCGCTTAAAGGTGGCTGGCTTTTACCCAACTCAAACTTATTTCTGAGTAAATTACCATGAAAATACAGTTGGGATTCAACCCAGGAGATTTAATTATAACATCCAAGAAGCAGTATAAGGATTGAGCCATTCACACATGCACTTTATTCAAGCAGGATGATACCCTTTGTACTGCTGAGGCTTTCAAACATCTGCAGTGACAAGTGAATTTAACAAGCATCTCTATTATATCTATGGTGTATAGCACTTGTGACACATGTAGGTTTTGAGTTTAAAAAGGCTAAAAGCAGTAGCTTATTATGACTCTATTTCTGTGAAGCAGCTGTTAAAATATTTGTGAGGAATAGTCATTTCATTGTGCATTTGACTTTTTGAGGATTCAGATGATATCTAGAGCCGGAACAAAGAATAAATCTCATCAATACAGTAAACTTTATCCTTAAAGACTTTCAATCTGGATGGATTGATGCATTAATGGTTCAGTGCCGTTCAACTTATTCTGTGATGAATACTTAAACCACTAATATGTGGATTTAATTTGGCTTTCAAAGCGTTCTTTCATCTCTTCAAACAGACAAAAAATCGTTATGTTGCTAAAGCGTTTACACCTATTATATAAAGTGTGAATGGAGGAAAAGGCAGAGGGAAAAAAAGAGATTTAACGCGACAAAAATGTCAAAGTTTTGCGTGTGAATTAGCTCCATATTTCTACTTGGCCAGGGCGTCGTATTTCAGTGCATAGACGGGGAAAACATACACGAACACACACCTGAAACATCAAATACAGGCGTATAAGTCAACAGATGTACCGGCGTTGTGGTGAAATCTACACAAGCTGAAGAATACACTTCAACAACGCAAACCAACACTTCAGGTAACTTACGCACAAAAGACACTTGATGAATGAGAAGCTACTAATATGACACAATTAATTAACTAATATAACTAATATTCAGAACAGAATATACATAAAAAAAAATATAAAATACCTCGCTGGCTGCATAAACCAAGTGGGAGAGAGTCCAGTTAGAGTCTACACTTGTAACATCTTCAACAGGTTCTATCACCTTTTAAACATGAATAAATCTATATGTCGAGTATAAAGTTGTTTTGTTTCACATTTGTTCCTTTTTAGAAAGAAAAGAGAGAAAAAAACCCAAAACTTCCAAAAAACAAACTTAACTTCCTGAAATTCAATGAGATAAACATGACATGAATAATGTTGATTTCAGTTCAAATCAACATTATTCATTAAAATACATAACCTGTGGGAAATTACAACCAGCCTGTTATGAGACCAAAATAAGAAGAGCGGTCAGACTTGTGCTTTGCTTTGTGATCAATAAGCCATAAAGTCATAACCAAAAAGTACCACAATGCATTCCGCCCTGAATCACATTTTTTTGCCCTCGTAGCAGTAATCCTGCTCTTGTGACATCCTGCGGAAAGACTGACCATGACACAGAAAAATTATACAACGGTGAGAATGAACCGACTAAGCATAACTTCTTGAGAAAGAAAGGACTGCTTTGGATGATCTGGCAAAAAATGAGAACGTTGTGACTAAACATGCTGACAAAGGAGGTTCTGGCAAAACACAAAGTAAACTGAGGCACACGGCCAACCTGACGGAGGCACAGACCAGGCCTGGAAGATCTATCACAAAAACGTAGATGCTGATTATTACTGATCGTTTCTAATGACACCAGGAGAAAAGAGACTGAATCAAAGCATCTTACTCTGAATTTAACCACTAAGTGTCGTTGCATCTCTTATTCAGGCTGGTATTGTTCCCCACACAGGACGGTGAATGCATCGCGGTACGTTCGGGGTCTGCGTGTGCGTTTAGACTTGATTCTAATGACATTTTGTTGTTGTTCTGGTTACACTGGGCGCACCGCCCGCTATGGTGTGAATCTGCTTTTGTTTTAAATCGGGAGCTTACGGGAAATTAGTGATGCCATCCGAATTTCAGAGCCAATAATCTCTTTTTTTTTTCCGTGACTGTGAATACCTGATGTGTTTGTTAATCCTAAAGACACCCGTCTTGATTTGTCAGTGAGACGCCACTCGTTTTAAATGCCCTGATAACTGTGGGTAACACGTAGACACTATTTTTGCAAAGCATTGTGTCTTGGTATTTTTTGGTTGAGACTGTAATGATCACAAAAAGTGCAATCTCTCTCCTTTTACTTTTGGTCCGATGATAAATCTTTGAAACTTCCATATCCATCCGTTTTTTTTCTTGACATGAGCATTTTATTTCTACAGAACAAGGTGGATTTTTCAAAGCTTTCGCAGCACGAATAATGGCATCAACCAATCAAGTTGAGTAAACGCACGTCATGTGACAGCAACAGTGACAGACCTGTTGATTTCTAGCCACACTGCTTTGTATGAAAACGGACACAAAAATGACAAAGACGCTGAACTGCAGGACAACGCGTCAACACCTACACTACCAGCAAAAAGAGGAACTCGTGTAACGTTAATGTCATGTGAATCACATCCAGGTTGTGTGTCTTTTTACCTGCACATATAGATGCAAAGGAACAGACAAGACTGGTCCATGATAAGACAAAGCACAGCACTTACATAGTATTAAACACTGAATGAAATGATATGATATGTTCCTTTGATCTTCCTTTGATCCATATGAAAATACGAGGAGCTTCACCCCGTGGATTTTTTTTAAGCCTTTAGTTTTTTATTCATGAGCTTTTCCGAATTTTTGTGCACAGATATGGTGATAATGGTCATAATAACCACCAAAAATGATGTGAAATTATATTACAAATAATCTAAAAATATGTGAAAATAAATGCACTGTTTTTAGTCAAAAGACATCGAACCACAGCACCTCAGTCGTCCAGAAACCTAAGGAAAAGCCCGTCTATAATGTTTCGATATAATGTAAATTAAGGGTCAGCTGCAGCCCTGAAACTCAGAGAAAACCAGGTTTTTATCTCAGTCATCTAAAGCTGCAGTATATCTCTCCAATGAAGTGTAGCCTGTCAGCATCTGACTGAAATTTTCTCCAGAGGTAGTAATCATAATTCGGTGAGAATAAGGTTTTTTTTCACACCAATCTCGTTTGGGAGCCGTCCTTTTGATTCAATTTCTATGCTCTCGTGCATTTTATCTTTATGCTTCGTGGGAACATGTGTGTATGCGTGTGTGTGTTTTACAGTTACGTGAACCCAGATAGTCTGACTGACAGGCTCTCTACTCGTCTCTCAAAGGGGCAGCGAGGATTGAGTAGCAGTAATCCACCACACACACCACTGGGATTTCACACTCAAACTCCATGCCTCTACTCTGAATTATTTTCTGCCAAGGGAATTTCACACTCGAATCACACCAGGGGTCCCTCTGCACACACTGCGAGTGTGTGTGTGTGAGCAATTAGATGATTGATGGTGATTGATGTGGCTGCTCCGGGATGAAAGAATCAACACCAACACACAGACGCACACAGACGCACACACACCTCGGGCTGGTCACCATCAATTGGCTAATTGCTTTACACTTCAGTTCGCTGACTTTGAGGATTAAATCACTATTCAATTAGAAAATAGAGCTGTTCTCCATTGTCCCATGGGACTGAGGACACACACACGGACAAAACATGCACACACTTTTTTTTTTTTTTTTTTTTAGTCCGTCTCCCCGCTTCGTATCCATGGTGATGTGTTGAAATGCATGAGTAGAGTGATCGATGAAATCATTCCCCTGATGAGAGGAAGAGCAGCATTGATCAGGTCTGAGTCTCCCATTGAGACGTACTGTTCTATATTATAAAGTAGTTTTTAAATTTAGTCGTTTAGGTCTTCTGCCAAATAAAAATGTTTGCCTCGAGTTGACTGGCATGTGGGAAACCGATTCCGAGCGTGGACTTATTAGTCTTATTACTGCTCATATCTTCGCAGGCAGTTTAAATAACTTCATTTAGATTGACATTTTACCTGAGCAATTAATCAATGCAAATTCTGAGTCTATTATAATTACTGCAGCGCAAAATAATGCATATATATCGTAGAGGTTGACAGACAGTGGGTTTTTAAAGGCCGATATGATGATGATAAGCAGATGATGTCAACCCTGAAAAACAAGCTGAAGATAAGCAGGAAAGGTACAAACTTAAGTTAACATAAAAGTGTTGGTTTGGGTTTTTGAAGCGTTGTTTCAGACGCAGACATATACAGGTCCACGGTCATTACACAAAGCAACACCGCGTTCTAATCTCTTCGTTTCTAACATGGAAACACACACCAGACGTGTTGAAAATGTTCACTTTGGCGTCTGCTTGCGGATGAGAGGCCGTGACCTTGAGAAAAATGTTTATTTTGCTATAATATTCTTATTAGTGTTTATTAGAAACTGAATAACTGCTGAGCTAAACATCAAACCAAAAGTCATAAATGCATAAATAAACAAATCTATATCACAGAGTCAGAGCAATTAATCAATAAATCTGAGACTGAGCATCAAACGAACAAAAAAAATAGGTGACTCTAGGTGTGGTTTTTACATTTTACATTACCTCAAAGTCAATATTAACCATCGGCCACGATTGCAGCCAAGTTCTGCTGATAAAACATCCTATCAACGCTGATTAATTGCCCAAATTGATTAATTTGGTCAATCTTTAATATATTCTGCTAACAACCTAAAGGGCTCCTTAATTTATCTCACAGCTGCAAAGCACGGGCTATATTTGATTTGAAAAGCTCATCATCTGCTGATAAAATGCAGCCTAATCAAATCACGAGGCCCGTGAATATTCACACGTCTGCTCGTAATGCGCTGCAGAGGGAGCTTTACTGCTGGCGTTGAAAAGATGCAACTATAGCATATATTGTAGTCTAATTTTTTGGAAGCACATTCTGTAAAATCGAGTTCAGATTTACGTGACTGCTTGTGTAAATTGATGAAAAAGTAGCCGTGTGCAGTAATATAGAAAACTGAGGATGCGATACATTGAGACGCATCGAGGATTGTTGTGCGTTTGGATCGTTGACGGTTGAAGCTTATTCGATTGTGAGGCCATGAAGATTCGCACTTCTATTAGTCTCACGTAGCCAGACGTATCTCCACACTTTATGAAAGATAGGTCTGTCACCATCCACCTTCACCCTGGAACAGTGGAGGAAAAAAAACCTCCCATTGTTCGGCCAGCGTGTATTTCTTTAAACCGATCGTCTGAAGTGCAGGATGCAGCAACGGGACCTTTGCAAAATTGTTGTTTTGGTGGAACGTGTGCAAGTGGGGAAGCGAGCCGTGGAATTAAAAAGACTCAGTCCTTGCAAAAGAAAATTGAGCCGAGTATGTCTGGGTCAAAACTTGCCGTTTTCAGTGTGTAATCGCAGCTCGGAGTAATGTGCAGATAGCAGAAGGGAGGAGAATGAAAACTGAAATACTCGCCCAATGGGAGGATTATTCTGAAAGCCAGACGACATCTCTATCACAGCGCACTTTGAAACTTTTTCAGAAATGTCCCCAGTATGTTTGTTCAGTTTCAGATCAACATATCTCACATTCTCCATTCATGTGTGTTTGCCTGATGCAGATCCACATTGATATTTATAGATAATTTGACAGCGGAAGATTATTCTGGTAAAACCTGAAAGCTGAAGAAAGAAGGTTCATTGGTTAAACTTTAGAAAATGAACGAGGGGA
>JAPQRN010000478.1:2859-17231 GCA_037367275.1 Coranthus polyacanthus | reverse complement strand
AGCATCATGAAAGTGAGGAAAAATCAAATCTGTACTCTTTTTTTTGTCAACACCGTTACAGAAGTCTTTAACATACACACATACATGGTATAGATAGAACTTTAAGTGTTAGGATATGGGACCTTTAACTGATTATATTACAGAATGAAAAATTCTTTTAGGTAATACATTTACATAATCATGCTCTGGATGGTATAGTGTGGGGAATTTAGCTGCCTTGGCAGAGGGTTATTTTGTACAAAAAATAGAATGAATTTCAGCGCAGTTTTATATAATAACCAAATGGATAATTTTTCTGAGAATTCATGCATGAAAGAGTGAAATAGTCCACGATGTTCACTGATGATGTTCATTAACATGAGCCTGTTTAGCCGACAGAAGATTCACAACGGCAGCTGTAAGACACGCTGCACATCTAATATCACAAACAAAGCAGAACATTCAGAGCAGCGGCTCGGACTCTTTAAGTCCTTCTCTCTCTCACTTTGTCATTGAACTCAATTTAAATTCAAAATTGCTGCTCGGTCCCTAAAGGCATTACTTCACACTGCCTTAATTCAGCAGTTAAAGAAGCAGGTATTCATTTAGTCCCACTGCTATTAGTCCACGTAATTTATCCATGAAGAGATGTTGTGTCCACCGCCTGCAGAAGGACTATGGCATTTGATTGCGCTAAGAATGTGAATCAGTGACTAATTATGCTTTGGATAATGGGCCTCAAGCAACAACACTTTTGTATTATCGCAACTGTTTTTGCCTGTTTTGGATTTAGTTTCACAGTGTTTAAGATCACATCATGCGTTATTTTGGCTGCTGAACTATTTTGGTCGTTTTGGACAGTTCAGTGGACCGTTTCGACCTTTTTTGATTTGCGCTTTGGCCCGTTTTGACCTGGTTTAGCCCGTTTTAGCCCACTCCCAGACAGCTGTAAACAGTCTCCCAGTTTCCTCTGTCTGCCTGTCACTTTACATTTGGTCTGCTGAGATACCGATTGATTTTGACACACAGAGTTATTAAAACACAACACGTTATATCCATATCACTGCTGGAAATAGACAGTGCCAGCTGTTCATCTGTGGGAGGTGGAGGAGGAGTTAAGATGTACAGAATGAGGCGGAGGGGAGAACATTTTAAAAATAAACCGTATAATTGTTTGTGTTACTCTCGCTGTATACCAATTTCACTGCAATTTTCCAGAGAAAGGCATTCATAACTGTTCAATTAACATGATTAGATCACATTGTGAGAAGAAAATTAAACTATGGATAAGATTACGATGCAAAAACAGTCTCTGAAAAAAATCAAGAAACATCCCTCTCTCTACATATACTGTATATATATATATATATGTATAGATCTGCAAACCAAATAGGCTAAAGGATTTAATTTGCGATGTAATGACTCTTCTACTGCTTCTAATTGGTGAGGTTTAAGAGAAGATCACAGCTTGGCTTTAAATAGACCCTTTCATAATAAGTTAGAAAGCCTTTCTATCACGTATCACTGTAAATAACATCTGCCCAACATGAATATTTCAAAACATTAAGCAATCACCAGTGTGATTTGTGCCTGAGCTGATGATCTTAAACAAATATAGAAATATTCAATCATGGCAGGATCTCTGAAGCTGTATTCATATCTTGTAACGCAACAGCGTGTTTGCTGTCACACAGCAATATAACTTATTTAGAGTCAGGCACATGAATAAATAAAACAGCGGATCCAAAGCTTATTAAATTACTCTCAGACCTCAAATATGAAATAGTTTTTAGAGATCCTTTAAGAACATTACAGCAGCCAGATGAAATACATACAACTGCCAATTTAACACCAGGAGGACACATACATGAGCTAATCAGTAAAAAGGAGGATTTTCTATATTTACCAAAGGCAGAAGTACTCATACTCCATATAGTGAAGCACTATTCCCTTTATTTAGGAGGGGAATTACCATGAGAGTGTAACATAACACATTGTCACATTAAAGCTCTCTAGACTCAACACTCACACCGCTTTTAATTAACAGAGAATGAAAAGAGGTAGGATTTCATTGTGTAAGTGCTCTCATCGTTCCATTTGTAACACTCTCAGCCGTAAAACTGAAATAGTCGAGTGTTTGTGTTTCTATTTTATTAGTTTACTCACTGCAGTGTACAGTGAGTCAGCTCTCACTGTCTCTGTGTACACAGCAGGTCTCTTTAAAATCTCTTTAATCCGCTAACAGGAAGCCACCCTTTCAATGTGGTTTGTGGAAGATCACACACATACTTGACTGACAGGTTAATTTGTTTTTTTTTACGCATAGCAGCTCCTTCATTTAACTCATGGTCACTGTACATATTTTTTTTGCATATCACAGTGAATATATTTATCTTAAATTCATCTCAGGGTATTTTAAGGCAATGATAATATGCTCAGGCTGCGCAATATATCAATTCAGCATCGTCATTGCGATGCGTGCACACAGCACACACAATAGTCACATCGCACGGCATACACTGTCGAGCTGAACCATAATATTGCAATATGAGTCACAATTTTAGTGGACATTGTCATTTTTGCACTTAATTTTCACAGAAAGAGATGTAAAAATGCTAATAGGATTTTTGCTGAGGTCATGTTTTCTTATGGCTGCAGAATCTTGATTTAAAAAGCATCTCTGTATCGACACACTACTTCATATATAATGGGGTGTTTTTCACACATTTTACTTTTAAAAAAACCTCAGCTCCTGTCATTTGTTTATTCCACTTGCCCATATGTTTTACGACATTTTGCGATACTTTGTTATCTAAATATTTGACCACTTTTTGTCCTTTACCATTTTGGAACTGACAGAACCCATAAAATTCAAACAATACCCAACCCTATTTCTCAGTAACTGCGCTGGCTTACAGTTGTATTTATTTTGTAATTTAATTACGTTATGGCGTGCATGGAACTAGTTACTCCCCGTCGTTACTGAAAGCTGAACTAAAATCAAATCTCAACCCTCACGAAGTAGGCTCTACCCTTGGAGACCGCACTTTCTGTCGCCGCGGTGACGTGAGTCCCCGCCGGTCAAGTCAAAGTCTTCACGAGGACGGACGAATGAGGAGCACACACATAGATAGTGGCGGCTGATTGACACTGACACAGACTGACAGAGTTGAAGAAGCACCACTGGTTGTGTTGAAAGCTGAGGACAGCTGAAGTGTGACTTTGTCTTTGGGCTGAACAGCAGAGAAGATTATGTGACAGAGAAACCTTAGAGTGAGTTAAAAATATCAGTGTATCTTCACTTAGATTTAAACTGTGTCTACAACATGGATAAAAAAAACCCTTGGTAAATGTTAAACATTCATAATTTGCTGTTTCCTCATCCGTTATTGTCCTTTAGCCTCATGAATATCACAGCTTGAAACAAAGTGTTGCAATAGTGTGATATTTTTAGGACTGTACCTGACTCTCCCAAATCAGATTTGGCTGTTCAATACAAAGACTGTTTGTTCTTGTATTTATGTATTTGTTTTTTCATATCAGGCAATCCGGAAATCTGAAATATTAGCACGTGATGAATTTGACCAGACACTTTGATGCATAAATACTCAGCTGTGTGTAAAGCTCCTTGAAGCAGCGAGTTCGGATCATTTATTTGTACCAAAGAAAGTTTCCATCCGAATCTGTTGTCTGATTGAAAAATCATTATGATGAATGTTTAGCTCTCTGTTCTAAGTAATTGTCCTTATTTAGCCTAATTTCTTTCGCCCCTTCTCTCCGTGTTTTTATCAGTTTCATTATCTCTTTCATTCCTCTCTCTCTCTCTCTTGGATCCTGGATCAGCCTTTGAAAAGCCCAGGAGAGCCCACTGATCTTATTTGTCTGCCGTGTCTCCTGATCCAGTCAGCTCATTAGTCCTGATGTAAAACAACTCATGTCACTGCTAAGTGAGTTTGGCACACATGTGTTTTCTTTCACTGTCTGCTGTGAAAACACGAGGCCTCATTTGATCTGAGAGGTGCTGAGAGCTGCGCTCACTTTTCAGCTTCAAAACTTCATCAGCTCTAAAAATCATTACGGCTTCTGTTGTAGGATTCTCCTTTCGTACCACACGCCCGACACTTAACTTCAGCAAGTTTAGTCCAGAGTTCTTATAGTTTATCATTAGTTTTTATTTTTATTTAGCCTTTCAGTTTTGATTTATTTTTTACATGGTTTAGTTTTACAGTATTTGCTATAGTTTTGTGTTTTGAGTGTTTTTTTATTATTATTTAATTAATTCATACAGAAATGTAAAAGTTACAAAAACTGGAATTGAAAGTCACATTAAAATGTGTCCCTTTTTAAACTGTCCTGTCACAGATTCCTGTTCTGCAGCAAACCTCATAAAAGACACAATCACAAAACACAACAAAACGTAAAAGTTCCAGAAACAAAACCTAAACATTAGACATAAACGGACGAGGAGAGTAAACTGATATATGCGAGTGGAATCAGAGGTTGCAGGTGTTTCCTCTCGGATCGTTGCTATCGTTATCATTCTAATGTAATATTGAATGTCATTTCAGATTTTAGTGTATGTGTGAAAAACATGATCTTTGACCATAGTTATTTCTGACAGCTGGTACTGGAATAAATCCGCGAGAAACTGATTTAGTATTGTGTATCGCAAGCAGAGCAGTAAATGTTAGAGTTATTGTTTTGGATCTCAAAAAAAAAAAAAAAAAAAAAGGCTTGGATTTTTGGGTCGTTCTGAAAACTCCAAGCATTAAAGTGTAGATGTTCAGTCCAGGGGTAAATCGAAGTCTTGCTCTTAACTCTGGGATATCTTTTTGTAATTGGTGACTGAAATGGGAAACGACGGGAAACTGTTGAAAGAATGACTGCATGTATATGTGTGTTGGAGACAGTATGTATAAGACATGTTCTGATCTTGTTTGTGGTGACCTTCTTTGGTCATAACTAAGATGTGAGTTGAGTGATACAAGAAAGTTTGAGTATTTACACATTTCTGGAAGATCACTGATAAACAAAATAACAGAGATACACCAGAGAGAGGCTGTTATAGAAAAGTGAGAGAGAGTTAAGAGTGTAATCAGTTAAACCTATAAAATGTTCATGTTAAAATGACCATAGGCCTATGTTTAGTTGACCTGTGCATTTGCATGACATGAAATGCTTTAATTATATTCAAATTCAGAAAATAATGAATAATTTATCGAATGTAATGACCTGTTGCAGTTGGTCAAAGGAGTCATAAAATTCTAAACATTTCTTGTGTCTATTTTATTGGAATGAAATGACATAACATGTGAATATGAATAAAACATGAATGCATCACCTTGTCTGTAAACATGTTTTCCATGTTGCGTTATAATCCTTTAGGAGCAAAGATGGATCAAGGATCACCCATTTGTCAACAAATGCATGAGAAAACTACTGACATTTTTGAAAAACAATGTTCCTCAAAGAAAGATCGAATGGGATTCGCATACGTCATCCTCTATGTTGCAAATGGAACCACATCAAGAACAGCTATAACTGACTGAACCACATGGGCTCGGGATTACTGGCAAAGCTTTTTCAAGCACTGCAATATGGAGTTGCATTCACAAATCCCAATAAAAAATGTATTGTGCCAAAAAGAAGTCCAATGTTAACTGTATCTAGAGGCGTTGTTCATGTTGTCAGTGGAAACTGTGCTCAAACCGATCATTATTCCAGGTCTTTTTTGTAAGAAATCGTGTGCTTCGAACCACTGGCACTGACTGACAGAAATGTTCACATCCAGTATTTCTTTTTCATATTTTTTTCATTCGTGGCAGCAGAAATGGGCTTCCGTACCTTCTGGCAGAAATGACATACTGTGTGTTTTAATTTCTCCACAGCATTAACCTTCCTAATGTCAACAACGTCGCACAATACACCCACAGGAAAATCATGTAACATATGTTTTCCTGTTTGTAATGGAAACAGATGTGGTGGAAGCTTGTGGCGTGATATGAATGATATGAAGAGAATCATTCTGTTATTGTTTTGTTAATTCGTTCAACCTTTTGTCAGTTACAGTAAGACACACGGCTACTTTTAATTAAAATGGATAGCAGCACACTCACAGAACATCCACTGAAACAGCCCAACAGATCACCTGTAATTACAGCATGGGTGAAAAACAACATGTATACATCTCATACATCTTCTCTGTAACACTTTCACACCTGCACCGGATTTCATTAACCTCAGTGACCTCCTCACTGTGGAACGGATTTCTAGAAAACCCCTGGCTTACTTTAATTCCCCCTCATCCCGCACATTGTTTCTATTGCTCTTCTTCTTCTTTTCTTATTTTTGCACATCATATTTTCACTCCATATGGATCAGCTCTGCCTGTCTCTCTGTCTGACAAAATAAATCAACAACTAAAATAAACACAGTTAGTCTGGCAGTTTGCGCAAGGCCATAGATTTATGAATCTGAACCCAGTTATCTGCCACAGAGCTTACCGTATATCATCTTTCATTCCATCTTTTCTGCTCCTTTTCTTTTTCCTTCACCTCCTCCTCCTCTCCTGCTCTCCTCCTCTTTGTTCTGAAAATGCGATTAGCATTTACCTTATAAAACAGCAGTGGGTGTAGGAAAGATGTGTGTGTGTGTGTGTGTGTGTGTGGCTGCTTGTATTGGTGTGTAACCCTTTTTGTGTGCAGTATGTCTGTATATCTGTGTGTGTGTGTTTCTGTGCAGGCGTGTGATGTTTGGCAGGTTTGTGTATTTAATTGCAGCCGTCTTTTGTTGGTGTTTTGTCTCAGGGGAGTCACGCTGCTTTCCCTGGAAACCATCGACAAACACACTGACACCGACAACAGGAGCTGTAGCCTGCACTGCAAAGACACGTCGCTCATTTCACGACAACAAACCAAAGCCAAAACTGCACTGATGAGCAGTTCATTACATATATAAATGTTCACGCAGCCCCTCTGCAACGTGTTGATGTCAAATACACTGTGGTCATTTACACTCGCAATTTAAGTCACATTTGTTTGGACAACAACCAGTGCAAGGAAGCATTTCATACTTTTGTCACCATTTACTTGGCAGTAATTGCAAATTTCAGCTCTGGTGCAAGCATCACTTCAAATATCAAAATGTTTGCTGGGATATTTTTTAAAGTTTAAATGACAAGACACTCCTCTACTCTTTCCGCCGTTCATTTTATGACAGAAGCAGAGGCACCGTTGTTAGCGTCACACTACATCTCATCCAGAAAATCAAATAAAAGTGATCTTGCCCATGTTTGATAAACAAATACAAGCATTAGACTCCTGCTGTCATGTAAATACTCAGAATGGACAGCAGGAAAATCTTTGTAGATAGAATTAAAAAAAAAACTCTATTCAACACTTCAAATAAAACCCAACATAATAAACAATTATGGACAGAATTAGGTCAAACGGATTGAACTATATGATCAGCAGTGAGGAGGTTTCTTAACACGAGCGGAGACTCTGGTTTAGACTCTAAACCATGCATGGAGAGGTTCAGCGAATGTGGTGTTGAACATGTGGACTCTGTAGAAGGACGGAGCCAACAGGCCAGTCCACATGCACTGTTACTCTGCCAGAGGAGGACACAGGTAGGATTGTTTGTTTCTTATTGTGATGGATGGTGTGATTATAAGAGCAGCTCAGAGTCCAGGGAAGATGGATCTTTCCACAATGCACGATTTTTGCTGTCTCCTTCCGATTCTTCTGTAACTCGCTGCTGCATGAACCCCTCCTCTCCACTTGAACTCCCAGTAACAGTGACCAGTCAGACCCGTTGTAAACAGCAGCTGATCCCAGTCATTACGTCTGACCTGATGATCCTCCTCCACACATGTTTTCTAAAATTGTGGGCTCTAAATTACGATGTATGCATTTGAACTATATACCAAATGACACTCTTGAAATAAAAACTAATCTGATAGGTTTAATGTGTAAGATTTAGGTGTATCTTACCGTATAAATGTAATATAATATCCATAATTAAGCTTTCATTGTTGCATTCACCTTGTTCGTTGCCAGAATTAGCTTTGTTTCTGCATCTAATCATCATGCATCATTTTTCATCTACCAATCCCTTTGACCGATGAGTCAAAAAGTGTTGGTTTAGGCACCAGAACCATTTTACAAGTATTCTTTAAGTTGTTTCGGAAAAAGCTCAAGCAATTCCCGACTCTAACTCTTGATGATTTACATGTTTATTTGTACAGGTTAATAGTCAGAAAAAAACACACACATTGAAGTTAATATTTAGATCTTATGTAAACATGAAACCTGACACTTAAACAAATTTATTCTAACGTGACTCCAAACCTGTTGCCAGCAGTCTCGTGTTATCTGATAGGTGCTTACCTTGCAAACACAAGAACATTATCTAAATTATTAAACTAAATAAAGCAGCTTACTGGCCCCAAAAGGATGAAAACAGCTGAAAGAAGCTCAGAGTGCAAACTTAAAATGAATCAGATGTGCCAGCTCTAACATTCTTACCTCCAGATATAGTTCGATGTTGTACCAAGAGGATAAGGTGCACCTTCAGGATCATTATCAGCTGCTGACAAAGAATTGGAGGGCACCCAACAGGTAATGTTAAAACAGGAATCCAAAACACTAAAGGACTGAAATGCTGAAGTAAAATACTGAAATCATACACTTCAGTCCTGAAGCTATGAGGGCCTTTCTCAGAAATTACCACCTGTACTTCCTTGAGGATTTGGATCTTCCACAGTCTGTCATTTCAGGGAATTGTAGAAACGATGTCGTCCTGTTCCCCTTTCCAAACTATCAAAAATATTTCACGTTTCAATTTAGAGGAAAGACAAAACCAGATGACGCCAGTACCTTTTTAACATACTGCTTGAAATGGTGATGAAGCAGCTGACAAGAACATGGACACAGGCAAACTCACTCAAACTAACTTTCAGGCAGGACAGTTAACATCAGATTTTTGTAGGGAGTGACATACATTTGTAGTTGGCGGTGACTCTGCCCAAGTGATGCTCCGGGACATGTGCACATAGATCACAAAACCCTGCACAGAGAGTTTGAATGGATAAACTAAATACATATCATAGGGGGGGAAATGAATCAATATGAATCAGAAACCAAAGTTAACTTTAATGATGCAACTACATCGAAACAGGGACCCCTGACTCAATCTAAATGTACCATGAACCCATCAATGACCTGGTTTTGAAGTTATTAATCTGATTTAATTCCTCCAATGAGTAACTGTGACAAAGAGGGGGGCAGATGCCAGTGTAAAAAAAAAAACAGATCCCGAGGCGTAATGAGGATGGATTGGCCACACCTTGAGGAAACCAACCTCAAGCACCACACGCCGGGCCCTGACGTGGAACCCCCAAGGGAGTCGGAAGAGAGGGTGACCCAGAAACAAGAGGCAGGGAACCAGCTGGAGCGAGGCAGAGAGGACAGCCCAGAGCCGGATCCGATGAAGGAGGGTCATCGGTGGCCTATGCTCCACTTGGAGTGACGGGCTTCAGTAAGTAAGTAAATAGTAAGAACTGTAGGCGATTACATCACACCACAGCAAATCAAACCAAACTGAACCGTATTATTCAGTATTAAAATGCGTCATCCCTGAACTGTAGGCTCTACTGTAGACGCATATCGTATTGTCTTACAAGGGAAAGATGCACACCCCTAATATATCAACAATTACGCATATAGGGAGTAGGAGGAAGCTCGGGAGGTGGAGGAAACACTCTTTTCACAGATGGGTAAGCCCAGTGACCAGATGAATGAACACAACCTTGTTTATAAGGCACGCTAATTGGAATGGGACAGATTGAAGTCATGAACAACTGGACGAAGAGGGGCTTGTGATCTGCTCTGACTTCCTACCACGAAGCTCCACTTGAGGCTATTCAACAATAGAATACATTTTGGAAATAGGAAGACTTACGTTTACAATTAGAGATCACGTGAAAAAAATGATATCAATCGAGCACAAGATTGACACTAAAAATAAAACGGTGTTCCTCCTCACCCCCTTTTTTTACATGCATTTATTTTTTCCTCATAGTCGTGATGATTGTCATTCTTCAGTGTGTTCCTACAGTGTTTCAAATGGAAGCGCAGTCTAATAGTCAAAAGTTTAAAGTTACACGGTCACGCTGAAGGAGTTATTGAAATATTTTTCACTCTGTGGGTTCCGAGCTCAGTTCTGCTAATTGAAAGATTAAAATGGGTTATTCAGTTAATGACGTATAAAGCCTAATGTAACCAACTCCCACCAGCATTGCTGTCCCAGTTCTCCTCAACATTTCACATTCTGCTGCTGCGAGTTCATAAAATACTGTTGAGCTAAAAGAATAATACAAATTTGGTTTTGGACCTTTTTTTGTGTCAGGTCGAATACATACTATATGTGTGTGTGTGTGTGTGTGTTTGTGCTCTATTTAAAGGCCTTGTTGTTTCTCTGTTCGGTCAAACAAACCAGATTACAAAGCGGTGGTTGCAGTCTAAGGTTAGAAACAAGCTTTGAGGCTGTCACTTTAAATCACAGACTGCAACTCAAAGACACACCACAAATACTGATCCAGTTATATGACGAAGGTTCTGTCCATTTTATTTTGTTATAAAGTGTGGTATGTATTTTTGGTCCAATGTCTATTATTACAACAGCTGCTTGACCCATGATTTTCCCCTGAGCAGTGTATGAGATTGAACTAGCTTCACAGCACAAGAAATTATCCACAAATTCCAGCATAGTCGGATCCAGTCTAGCACCAATCCTACCCGAAGAACCCGAAGCTCCAACTGTTTCCACGGTCACTTAATGGGGACAAAAAGCAGATCGTCACAATATTGATCATAAATTCTGAGGGTTAAGAGTTGTTTTTCTAAAAAAAAATGCAGACTGTTACTATCTGTTCTGTTCTCTAAAATATAAAATTCAGAACTTTGAAAAGCAAACGGATCATAAATCAGAGTGTTTTTCATGGTATTGGGAGCTAAAATATTTACAACTATGTGAGAGAACAGACCAGAGCGACCTCGACGTAGTCATAAACAAGGCAAAAAGTACAAATCCAAACTCCTACTCGGAGCTGCCTCTACAGCTGGAATGCTGTCCAGGGGTTCATGTTAATGTTATTTGCATGAGATACAGATATACAGAACCACAATTATTTGGCAACATAACAATATACACAGTCAGAATCTAACATTTCAGCAGCTGGATTCTAAAACAATGTATTTACATAACCATGACATTTTCAAGTTATTTAATAAAGACATGTTTAATATGGTCTGGAACATGAAGCAACATGTCCATGCCTGGAACATCAAGAACCATACCCCACCACACATCCAGAACCAAAACCCAACAACTGCACTGTTTTTTTTCTTGTACTCGTCTAGAGGCCTTGTCCAAAATGTCAGGAAGGGTCTCCATACTTGAATAAATGTATTTTCAGAACCTCGTACTATGTTTCTGACTTTTTTCAAGCTTCAAATGAAACCGCACATCCCTTATCCAGTTGGACACTGAGGGCAGAGCAGCCTCTTTTCATCTCTAGTGTATAAGGCACCATGCCAGAAGTGTAGTAAAGGCTTTATGACCCCCCGCAGTTAACCTCATCCAGGAATAATTCAACATCCACATTGATTTGTGATATTGGGGTGTATATATATAAAATTTAATGGAACTGAATTGCATTTCCATAAGACTCATTTTAACTGTTAAAATGATAAACAGGGCCTAAAACCTGTGAATCAGTCTTGCATCTCTTAACTTACATCTATCACATGGATTCATTTGAGGGTTTAGTTTAGCCAGTTTAGATTTGGTGAGATACACCCTATACAGCACTTTAATTGGAAGCAAGGACTGCTAGGTGCACCTGGAGGAGGAATGGACCTCTTGGCCCAATTTCCTCCATCAACTGTTTTTAAAAAAAAAATTGTGGGAAATACATGATCTTGAAGTAACAGAGATTGCCTGAGTCCAGTTCCAAATATACTTCCCATTGTCCAGTACTGAAGCAGCATTAGCGCAGTAAGTCATCAGTGTGTGGGCAAGTCAGTCTACGTTCCAATTTCTAAACACCAGTTTTCAAAGAAACACAGTCTGCTACGTTATCTGCACACCTGCTGGAGGACAACAAGATGACAAATAAATTCACCTGACACATCTCACTCTCGTGCTCATGCACCGACGTCTTCTCCGTCTCCGAAAAGGTCTGGAAATTTGAAATGGAAAATGTGTAGTAACCCTCTGGGAAATGAATGCAAGTCAGTGTCTCCTAAATACATGCAAACACAACATATTTGTGTATGTGAGTCAGGCTGCAGTCGGTGTGTTTTTAGGAAACTCTTTGCCCTTGGCGTTGGTCTGTCTGGCGGTATTTCATGCCTCTGTGAGCAGATATTGCAACTGGCTGAAACAGTCAGACGGTACTCACATACAGCATTTTTCCATCACTGGAGGGGAGATTACATGATTCATAGTATACACACTGTATATACTATATCAAATATAGGCCTTTATGACTTACAGACCCCAGCAAAAATCACACCCTCATTTTTAGATTTAATTCAGTGAAAATAAAACTCAAAAATTACTATTCACTTTAGACTTATGATTTATATTTAATTCTGTCTGTCAAAATAATCCCTGAACCAAACAATCTCATGTTTTTTCTGTCTTTTTTGGAATACCATTCAGACTTGGTATGTAGTGAAAACAGTAAACAGATGGACTTTATTAAACATTCATTCCAATCTCTTATCTGACTTTGTTTTTTTTTTGGAGATAGGGTGGACAAGTTGGCCTCTGCTCTGGTTCTGGTTGTATTTTCAGGATTTTCCCTTTGCATCTGATAGAATGCGAGTGTTTGATTTTCATCTTTTGCATCAGGTGTACAGTACATACGGGTAGTGGTGGTGTTTGATTTCACCTCTGGTTGTATTTTGTGTAGTTCATGTTGCATAGTTTGTATTTTTTCATGTTCATATAATTATTGATTCACTGCTGGGTTTAGTCTTAGTTTTGGTCACCATAATAACCCCAGTGTCTGTGTCTCAATATTATCTTTGGCAGCTCATTAAAGTGCTCCTGATGTTTGTAGAAGTAGGTGGTTCTGGTATTTAACAGCTTGAACTGCACTTGGTCATCGAGTTGGCTGTTGAAGTGGTTATGTGTGAGAAGGAGATGAGAATAAATGGATGTCCTGCAGGAGGCTGGCAGTGTTTAAGGTCACACTGTGCTCTCTTCATTAATACTCCTCTACTTGGCTCCACATCAGGCCCTTCATCTTAATGCAGTACAATCAGCTCCATAAACAGAAGGGCACTCAAACAACTGCATGTATTCGTTCTCCTTTAACGATTAACTTCGTCATGGAACACTGTGAAAATACAGTCAAGTTTTGTTAAAGACAGACTGTCAGGATTCCTGCTGCAGGCTTTGGGTTGTTTTTTGATTACATAAATAAATGATGAATTAAACCTCTCTCTGTCTGTTTATGCTGTTACTATTTAAACCGGGAACAGGATAGTACTTCAAAGCTGGGTTTTGATTGAGTGTGGAAACACTGAGCTCCAAACACAGTACCTCTATTTCCTAAAGCAACACAGCCTTGATCTATTATTTACCTGCCACTTTTTTAGAACCAGCTGCATATTTACACATCTACACAGAGAAAAATGGGCAGAGCAGGGAGTGTTTTGTTTTCTCAAAACCCCTGAATCATTTAAGTTTCTAAAATCACATCAACTTTCTGTCATTTCCCATCAGTCTCTTTATTGGATAAATCAATGCAGCAAAGGTTCTGTCACCATGTAAAGATAGGATAGACATTTCCCCTCCTGTCGGATAGCGTGATGCTCAGTACTGGCTCAGTGGATATACTGTAGCTGCTCGCCATAGTCTAATTTGTCCCACTATAGTTTCATAATGAACTGAAAGTATTTTACTCCTCTCACAATAACACTAATGATCTCCACTGTTGTGTTTTGAGCCATTGCTTTGGCAAAGTTTCTGTGTGAATTCAAACTTACGTCTGTAGCAGATGGTCTGAATCTGTTTTATTTCCTCTAATAACTGTCAGCTATTCGACCATGTTTGAGCAGATATTTACAGCAGATGCTTATGAGATGCCGCTTTCCAGAGGTGTTCTGATCTGTTCACGTAATACAGAATGCCAGACTTTTTGGATGTTCTAGTGAAAGAAGTGCCAGAACTGAGCTACGGGACGGCACCATTTATCCTTGGGTTCAATTTGACTCCAGCGATTTAAATCTCCGACCAAGTTTATGGTTCTATTATTAACTAACTAAATAGCCCCTTAAATACAGAAAATAATGTGATGATGTTGTGTGAACTTTTTC
>JAPQRN010000477.1:0-17235 GCA_037367275.1 Coranthus polyacanthus | reverse complement strand
CAAATCAACAAAAGAATGGCTTCACCAGAATAAGATGGAGGTTTTGGAATGGCCCAGCCAGAGTCCAGACCTGAATCCCATCGAACATATGTGGGGTAATCTGAAGAGGGCTGTGCACAGGAGATGCCCTCGCAATCTGTCAGATTTTGAGCGGTTTTGCAAAGAAGAGTGGGCAGATATTGCCACATCAAGATGTTCTGAGTGCAGTAATGAAAGCCAAAGGTGCTGCAACAAAGTATTAGTTTAAGGGTGTGCATACCAACCAGGTTAGTTTAAGTTTTTAAATGTTTCAGTTTGTTTTTCAATTGTATTGTACAGGTTATAGGTCACATTAAAGGTGGAAAAAGTTGTGAAATTATTTATCTTGGTGTCATTTATTTTTTTCACATCACAAAAACCGGGCATTTGAACAGGGGTGTGGAGACTTTTTATATCGACTGTAGGCTTATGTATTTTCTTCAACAGCCTGATTGACAAAATCAAGTACAGATACTGCAAAGGTTGAGGAGAAGCAGCTGGATCTCCAAAGCTTCAGGTGTGGTGTAGACAAGATGTAAGAGTAATTTACAAATGATAAACATATGTGTAGATATGGGGGGGGGGTGTTGGTGGGTGTTGTATCCTAGAACTCCGTGGAGGTGGCCCGTTCTCTCTGTAAATGGAAACGGCTCGTTCTAAGATAACAAAAATGCAACAATTCTTATTTTCAGGTGATTAAACAATTACCCCATAATTTTACAAACAGGCTTTTTAACTTTGAGGTTTAAAATTTGTTTTAAGGTTAGAGTCTCCTGGGAATTAATGCAATGTCCCCTAAACACATGGAAACAAACGTGTGTGTGTGTGTGTGTGTGTGTGCGCATGTGTGTGTGTGTGTGTGTGTGTGTGTGTGTGGGCAGGTGTATTTGTGTTCCATGTCCTTGCATTCCCCATACATGGAAAATAACGAACTCTAGAGAATGTGGCTTGTAATTTCTCTTGTTCCACTTTGTCAAGTCGTCACTTTACATATACACAAGTGGAGAGCGTGATACACAAACACTCTCAGGCACACAAACATTCCCATTTCCAAGGACATACAGAAAGGTGTTGTTGTGTATATATCTGTTGAGACCAGACAGAATGGCTCCAGGAACTGACCTGTTCCACCCTGCATTCAGTCATTTAAACTGTGCAATACAAATCTGTCAACTGTGGAGAAAAAATGTGTACAAAATCGTTTTGAAGGAAAGAACAACATTTAAATGTAAATGTGTAAGAAAGAAAGAAAGAAAGAAAGAAAGAAAGAAAAAGAAGTTAAGAGTTAATAAAGAGCTTTGATGAAACATTTGTAAGATGCAGGATACCATTTTCTAGTTACAAAATAATGGATCAGGTTGGTTTTACTAGAAAGCTATAATTTATTATAATAATGGTGTTCTTCTTTGTCAGGAATACAAATATTGACTTTTAGGGTCACATTTGAATAACTTATATTGAGGATCAGTGCAAAACATAAGATATTGACAGCATCCATACAAAAACACAGTCAGCCTTGAAACACTTGAAATCTACTTTCTTTTTTTTTCTTTGTTTTTACCAATTTGTAACAAATTCTCCAAATGGCAGAGATGAAAAATTGGTGATTTTAGCTGTATATGTGTGTTCATTCAATTAAAGTGATTCCCAACTCAATCTTGGGGCTGCATTCATAAAGGTTCCAAGTGCAAAGAGATCCTCCTACTGACAAATATGTAAGACATTTTTGGAATTATGGGTGTTTCTTAAGAAGGCGTTTTCCCCTTAATGTTCAGGTCCTAGTAAAGATACAGTTATTCACAAAGCATCTTAACCCTACAGAGAGCTCCAGAGTTGAAAATCTATTCAGAGTAGGAGGACTTTTAAGAGACTGAAGAGTTTCTGAAGTAGAGGAGAAAATGGCAGAAAGAAACTAAATCTAGCAGTGCAAAAATCATTTTGTTAACTGAAATTAGAATAAAAATAACAAAAACTAAATAAAAATGAACGATGCAACCTGAACTAAACTGAAGCAGAATGTCAGGTAAAAGCAGCTTGGTTTTGGTTTTTCCTCCAATGTTAATGGTCGATGTTGTATAATAATAAAATGTTTGGCCCTTTAATAAACAGTGGTTTTATAAATCATATTTGATGTCATGCATTCTTTCATTCTACCTTTTTCATCTTCTATAAATAAAGGTTTTCCTCATAATACCTGGAAAAACTCAAGCCAACAGTAAGGGTGCTTTCACAGCTACCTCATTTGGTCCAGACTTCTGGACTTTCCAGTTTGATGTGAACCAAATGCGCAGGTGTGAAACCTCCCCTGGACCATGTTGTGGACCAAACCTAGCCACCTTTGGTCTGACCAAAAGAGGTGGTCTCAGTCCAGATCAAACTGATCCATGGTTTGGTTAATGTACAGTGTGAAAAAACTTTTTGGATAGTTTGCACTTTTGGACCAATCACAATAAGTTACACGAGGCTATTGTGTAACTAAAGAAAGAAAAAAGCACATGTAGATGATAGTAGGACATGTCCGTCCAGTACCAAAATTGCAGTGTGAAAGCAAAACTACATAACCACACCAAATATATACAATGTAATAAATACATAAACCTTGGTTCAAACTAAAAATAGTCAAAAGATCAAAATAAAACTACAACTACTTATAGACTCGTACAAATAACTAAAATTCAAGTATGGCTTATAAAATATTTCACAGAAATGTTCATTACATAAAATAGTATATATAGTGTATAAAATAGTCATATCCTAATATGAGTAAATTCTATACTTAGGCCTGTTGATTTCATGGTCCATGCTCTGCTCATTATCATGAGTTGCTTTCTGAGAAGATTCTCAGAATACAGCTCCTTGGTTTAGCTTTCCACATCAGATTACTCCTGGTCATTTGGAGGCATGTACAAAGCTTTAAATTCCTGAAAAAGTGAGAAACATTCAAATGGCTCTTGCCTGGATTGCAGTTGTAGTTGACAGTGTTGCTATAGTGGCACTGTCAACAGCACAGTGAACTTTCTGGTGATGAGCGTCCTGCGGGTTTCCATTAACATCAAATCTCCTCAGTGTGGCCATGAGACGACCAGCATGATCTTGTAACGTGAGACAGTGCAAAGGCTTATCTGAGTGCTGTGATGGAAACTCTGCAGATTGAGATAAGCTGGCTGTTAAGTGTAAAACCTTACACAAGTGTGTCTTTTTATAGTCTATTAATGTATGGTTGGTCTAAAGCATTTCCAAAACAAAGCTCACTGAAACATGTGTATGACGCCATATAGAGACTGAGAGGGAGGAGGAGGATTTTGCACCATGAGCACCATGGGATACTTTTGCTTTGTGGCCTGGTCTCTGGCCAAACATTTAGCTTAAAATGGCTAACACTGGGTTTTGTTAAAAGGTGATATATTTGTGGTTTCTCCTCCCTGCCGTTTCACTCCTTCCCCCTTCAGGATGAAGAACTTAACTACATTTGTCTTTGCCTTGTGCACTTTTTCATAACCTATTCATACTGTGCTTGATTGACAGGATTCTTACACAATAAACCTGACAAAAGAAAGTGCTTTTAAAAACTGTATATGTGTGAGGGTGGCAGTGTGACTAATCCAATTTAAAAATATTTGTTTTTTTTCCAATCAAATACTCCTCAAGGATTCTTTAAACACTTCAAAACAACGTTATCAGTTTTTTGTTTTTTTTTCCAGTTTACGTATTTGGCTACACTAAGATCAACATGACTCAGGCTTGCACTACTAAAAAGCATGCAATGCAAAATAAATATACTAGAGGCAAACATCATTAGCTGCTGCATAGGAAGTGTTAGACAAAAGAATGTCAAAACAGACCAGACATGGAAAGACAAAATGAGACGATGGGCATTTAGTACATGTGCACCATTTGTTTTGGGGATAAAACTAGTGCCTGCATCTGTACAGGTCATCCCACCTGTTACGACCTCAAAATACATCAAGCTCAGAGAGACCATAGCACACAAGATGCCGAAACCAACTCTGGTGTCAAAGGAACAGATTTAATGCAAAACAATAATACTTACAACAAAACACATGGAAGTGAGGGATGAGAGCCCCAGCAAAAGAAACAAAAGAGGGAGAAGCCTGCAAGCCAACCCAGCAGTGGGCCGTCGGACTCCGGCTTCTCCCCTAAACTAGAACTAAGAAAGTAAAAACAGGAAAGGAAAAACAGGACAAATTAGAAATACAACAAACAATAAGATACTGTTGCATTTGAAAGGGGGGAAAGGTGCGGCGTGGCGGCTTGCGCAACACCAACTTGGCCCTTTCAGTGCCAGATGCTGCAAGGTACTTTAACAACACTGACCAAATGGCTAATATGTGTCAGATATCTCTGGAATGTGTCAAATTTTGGGAATGGATGTTATTTTAGAAGGTATGAGACGAGTAAGCACACAAGCAAATCATTTAAAGCTAATAATGGAGATTATTATTCCTACTGTTTGACAACATCATATATTCTATATGAGATTTATTTGCTGGGATTGTAGCAACAGCTGCTGAATGCATATGTTCCAATCATCAGTTAAAAAAGCCAGGGCTGACCAGTTCTCTGAGATTATGAGTAAACATTTGGACAGACCCAAAGTTTTGTTTAACACCATAAATTCTGTCCTCCATCCCCATATCTCTCGTGATGTTGAAGCATCCATGGACATATGTGACCTACACATTCTCACTCCCAACTCGTTGCATACTGCCAGAGCATCACATTTTGATTTATATTGTAATCCTACAGCGTAATTTTTCAACTCACAAGGCAGTCTGCAACACATCTAGACAATGCTATGGCTAAGGTTTGGTTAGGTTTAGAAAAAGGGTCAGGGAAGGGCTAAAATAAACACAACATGAAATGGAACACAGACTTTAAGTCCACAAACTTTCATGCTCCATCATAACCACTTCCTACTAAGGTTTTTGTTACTTAAAGATTTACATTGACTTCAATCGGGTACCCGTCAAAAATGGATAGTACCCAGCTGTACCTCCCACTGACATCTGGTGACCATCTACAGCCTCTCCTGGTCTGCTTTGATGACATTCAACACTGGATGATAAATAATGTCCTTCAGCTGAACAGTAACAAAACACAAGTAATCATGTTTGGTCCAGTAGCCATCTCACCAGTAAGCTAAACCACCTTACCACTTATGTACTTTTGGACTATGGGAGGAAGCCGGAGAGAACCCAGGACCTTCTTGCTGGACCTTCTTGTACCAGGGACACAGTGTGACCACCGTGCCATTATTGGCTATAACTATATTTATTCCTTGTTGTGTGTAATTGTCATCAGTATGTCTCATTGTGTGTTTTTACTGTTTGCTTTTACATTTTATTCTGTTTTATTTGTCCTCTGTAGAGCCCTTTGGTCAGCTTATGTTGTGTTTAAATGTGCTCTATGCATAAACTTGACTTATGTACTCCTTGCTATTAAAAGAGAATGTGTTTTTTTAGTGTTATAGTTCTGCAGCTCTCTTCCAGGGGATCTAAAAGTACACTGTATCTCAGAATTGTATTTCATGCAATTCCATTTTATAAGAAAATGAGATTTAAATGCTATTTTTTTCCAAAATCATTATTGTTCTACATACATATGGTTGACAGTACATGGCTTCAGTTCAGTGGGCTACTGCAACTAATTACGTGTAAGACATGATCCTCATGGTAATCAGTATGTCTGATTACTATGCACTGTTGGAGCGTCTTGAGCTTCTCAGCACTTGTCACATCTCGATTGTAATTACTTTTTTTTTTTTTTAAGTTCACAAAAACCACAGCTTCACACTCCGGTCAAAGCAGAATACAGCTTTGGAAGTCCTAAGTCTTGTGAGTACAGTATATGTTGAATGGAGTCTCTTGCTGTAAAGCAGCTGTATGGCCGAGCTAAAAGCTATGAAAGTTCAGTGAGTATTCCTCCTATAGACTGCCATTATATATTAATGAACTTCAAAAAGGCATATAAAATTGCAGGAATATGGCACAAACCCAGAAAGTAATAGCCACCTGTTCCTCAATGAAATGCATCATTTCATGTTTCATTCATGTCTCAGCACTCAGTTATTTCACTGTAGGTTTTATTGAAGCAATAATGTTTCCACACATGCACAAATGCAATGTCCTGTATCGCCTGTCCTGTATGCAAGTGACACTGGTCCTAGTAAAACTGGGGAGAAGTTCTTCAAGATGGATTAAACAAAGAGTTGGAATAATATTATTTCTTGACCTACTTTTACCTTTAACAGGTAAGGATTAGACCTGGAGCTGTAGGCTGGACAGCACAGAAGAGCACTGCCAAAGAAAAGGTCACACACTCAGTATTTCGTTGGACCGCCTTCAGTTTTAATTACAGGATACATTCACTCTGGCATTGTTTATGCCACATAATACTTACGCAATGTCACAATAAATGTCACAACATTTAGTTGCATTAATTTTTTGCCAAGATCTTGTATTGATGTTGGGAGAGTCAGACCACTGCGTAAAGTCTTTTACAGCACATGCCAAAGATTCTCAATGGGCTTCAAGTCTGGACTCTGGTGGCCAGTCCATGTGTAAAAATCATGTCTCATGCTCCCTGAACTCTTTCACAAGCCTGATGAGCCTGATGAATCCTGGCATTGTAATCTTGGAATATACCCGCGTTATCAGGGAATAAAAAATCCATTGATGAAAGATCTTTCAGTATATTCAGGTCGTCAGCTGACCTCACGTTTTGGACACATAACGTTACAGATCATAACATTGCCCCCACAGGCTTGTAGGCACTAGGCATGATGTGTGACCACTTCATCCGCCTGTCTTCTCCTGGTCCATCACTATGGAACAGGGTCAATCTGGACTTATCAGACCACATGACCTTTTTCCATGACTCCAGAGTCCAATATTTATGCTCTCTACAAAATTGATGGTTGACGTTGTTGATGTTGAAAGGAGAAGGTACTCACTGCCTCGGTTAAGGTTAATAACTTGTTGCAGCTGAAACATATTAATCACTGTAGTAATTATCCAATGGAAGGATCTTACCTATTTGCTTAGTTAAATCCAGGTGGGGATTTTTTTTGGCCAGGCATTGTATATGTATGTACAAAAACAAAGATGTACAAATACTTTGTCACTGTACTTCCATAGATTTTTCAGGTTTTTTTTTTAACATATTATTTTACTCCTTACATTTTAACACAAATATCTATACTTTCTACTCCACTATGAATTCCCCACTGGGGATCAATAAAGTATGTATGTATTTTCTGTATCTGTAAAAGAGATAACTTCTTGTATCCATTGGTGCATATGAAACACAATAAATGAAAGAATATGAACACTTGTAGTCTCTGAACTAGTGCTTAAAGCTACAGTGCTTGATAGTTTTTTAGCATCATTGGGGAGAAATGACATAATTACCTTCCAATATATTGTAAATCAAGTGGTCTGACAGACTCCTGCATGTACTCCTTGCTGGTGTTTTCAGGCTGTAGAAAATCTACCCTATGCCACCCATATTTTGGCCAATCATAGGTGTTTTCAGCTAGGTAGGTGGGTTAAATAAATGATTGCCAGCTGTACTTACCGATTGCTGACCAGATTCTGTCAGACACGACCTGGACATGACTCTACAGCTCTACTCTATGTCTCAACAGGGAAGCTTGGAAAAGTAGCTTGACTTTTCCATAATGGCATGAAACGACGTTGGGTTATCTGTATTTAGATTTAATCTGTAGATTTGGACCCAGAAGAGAGAGCTGCACAAGGAAGGTGTGTATTTTCAAATTCTGGTGTTTTTTCCTCCTAACTTCAGCTCCTGAAGCTTTAATTTCCTATTTTTATTTATTTTCATTTAAAATTGTGAAAACCAGCATAACATTAAATGAAAATGAGGAAAATGGGTGCAATCATCTCAAAAGAGACATGTAAGATGAAACAAGACTGAAGTGCAAAGAAAAGGCATCATAATGTTTCAGTTGTGTTGCTGAAGTTGCTTGAAGTTAGAATTGTTTAATGGTCTTCATATTATATTATATGAAGTGAGGTTCAGATCGTTTTGCACACAAACAGCAACTAGAAATGTCCTTCAAAGGTGTATGTTTGACTTCAATATCAAGGAGTACATCTCCAGTACATCTGGAGTACAGATTGTGTGTACCTTTGCTGCTGTAACTACATTGTGGAAAGTAGAGAGTGCTTGTTTTTTTTATTTCAACTATCAGGTATATCCCATCATGTCTACTGCAGTATATTGTGATTTTTTCTCGATTCCCCTGCCAACTGAAATGACAGGACATGTTTTGCAAGAGCAGTGCACGTTTCAGTTGAATGCTGGTTTGCAGTGCAAAAAAAAAAAAAACATCTGGCTAAGCTTCATATCAGAAATTACACCCTAATTGTTGGTATAAGGGTATTTAGCAAACTGCAGACATAAAACTTTGCCTCTAGATGTGAGTTTTCCAGTTTTTTGATTAGAGAGTGGGTTTGAATTTTGATTTGGTCAAGGCTCTGGTTGTGACTGCAATGCTGCAGAGAATCCCAAACAGGCCTGAGTGGACACAGAGGCTTTAGCAGAGTATGTAATTACATAGTAAATTATTCAGTGAGTCCAAACCAAAACATAAAGGCATTCATTTTCAAAACCAGCTTACAAGGAAACCTCTGGCAGAGCAAAGCCACACTATTTAAAATAAAGGAGACTTTTGACATATGCTGGAACCATGTACCTGGAAGTGGTTTATTGTTTTTGTAAAAGAGGAAGAAGCTTTCTCTTTGCTCGGGAAATTTATCAATAAATATGAAATTGTGTGTGTGGGACTGTATACATCACAACAACAGGAGGGAATAGTCAGCCTTTGTGTTAACAATTGAAATGAGGGTGTAAAATAGTGCTTCACATTGCAAGATGCATACCAAAAAAATGACAGCAGAAATTCAGTGCTTACAGCAAAAGATAGGGAGGGAGAGAGAGATATATTATGTGCGTCTGAATGGTTTGGCATTGAGTTTGATTTTGTGTAAGCACATCCAACCAGTGTGTTTGTATAGGCAGAAACCATCCAAGGATCCTTTTCGAAAACCCTAGGCAAACCGAAAATGACTTTTGTAATGAGTTCAGCATTCCTCTTAAAGTGGAATCATCCTCTCCCTCACGCAAGAATCATTGTGTGACAAAGTTACAACATTTTATGGCACAATGGTCTAACATGGTCTAGAATGTTAACTTTGAATTAACTAAGCTTCAGACTGTGTTGACCTGTGGCCTGTACTCTGAAGCAGTATTTGGGGTTGGTGAGGTAACTCAGGTTTTAGCATAGACTGTATAAAAAGTAGACAACACACCCATTTTTTAAACAGAAGTTTGTGTTTGATAACAGTAATGTCAACTATATGTAAGTAGCACTAGTTAGCTCAATTTGCAGGCTAACTAACAGATCATATAATCTAATACTAATATTTGCTAAGAATAGCTAAAGTAGCTAAGTTTCACTAACACGATAACTTTAAACCTTATAATTTAAACAGGTGAGTTATATGAAAATTCACTCCCCATACAATTGTCATTGAGCTACAGAGACCAAACCTGTTTTTGTACTAGGCTGTAAAGACATTTATTTATGCTGTAAAGTTGGCATTTTAATAAGGCCGTCTAAGGGAATTGACTCTCTTTTGGAGCTAGCCTCAAGTGGACATTCAAAGATCTGCAGGTTTTGGCACTACCATGTTGGCTTCATCTTTAAGTCCTAGTGGTCTCTGCTTGGGTTTAACACTGGGTTTTCACTGTCACTAAGATGGTTCACTTTATACCAAGGTACATCACCATGGTAACTTATGCCGCTTTTCTACTGAAGGTATCAGCTCGACTCAGCCTTTCCACTGTGTGAGAGCAGATATACTATTTCTAGTATCACCTTTGGCGAGGTTCCAAGTGAGCCAAAGCGATACTAAACGTGACGTAAAATCATGCAGATCACAGATTGGTCGATCCAGAATCATTGCTGCATTAATATGTATGTGCGGTATCATGTCACGACATGGAACACAAAGCCAAGCTAGCAGGAACCCTCCGAAAACACTGTTACCATGTTGCTGTAACAACATGGTAACTGCTGTAACAACATGGTAACTAGCTAACCATAAAATAGTTACATCAGTGTAATAGTTAGATTACTTGTTACCTGGAAACACTTGTGGTAGTTTCTGTGTAATAACCATGAATCAGGACTGCAAAATACTAAACTACCTGTTTCTGTTTAATTTCATAGCAATGTTAAACTAAACCAAACATCAAGAGACAAAAGCCAATCAAGACTTAGAATGCACACAAGAGGACCAGTCAGACGTCTTTATCATATTGCTACAGTGCTTAGACAGTGACAGTTGCAAAGGAGCAGAGATCACAAAGAACTCACTGGAAAATGTCACACCAAGCAATGTTTATTAGAAACATCAAGACAGAGGATTTTGTAGCTGGAAGACAGCAGAACAAAATACAGGGAAGTTCAGTCTTTTTTAATGCCTTAGATGTTGCTGAGGAGCTAATCCTAGCTAAGTTTAGTTTTATAATTTTAGTCTGGCAGTAATGCTAACGTTAAGAACAAAACACTACACACAGGAACAGTGCAAGTTTGAAAGTTTTCTTTTATTTCAGCTACAGTCAAGCTAGTCTCTTAGCTGTCAGTCTAGCATGAGAAGGCTAGCGCTAGCCATTTAGCTTGGTGCCTAGCAGTGAAAATAAAACACTCTGTAAGATCTGAAACATAAAAAGAGCGAACCACCCTGAATTTTATTTTACTGTCCATCATGAAATCATCAATAACACATTTGATCTTTAGTTTTCCTTTAAACATAGAGTCGTTGACATTTTATCATCTCCAATGAGTTCTTTATGTTTTCTGCTCCTTTTCTCTGCCGTCTGTCACTGAGCACTGCAGTAACATAACAAATAAGCACAACCTGATTGGTCCTCTTGTCTGTATTCAAATTCCTGATTGGCTCTTGCCTCTTGATGTTTGGTTTGATTTAGTCTTATACTATTGTGAAATTAAACAGGTACTTTTGCATTTTGCAGCCCTGATTCATGGTTATTACACAGAAACTACCAAACGTGTGTCTAAGTCACAGCATTAAACATATCATTTTACCTTGAAACAAAAGGCAATGTTGTATTTGTCATTTTTACTACAACACTTTTCATTGGTTATTACCAGGGTTATTACATGGTTATTATTTTGGTAATTACATAGTATTAAGACATTAATATCTATTTATTATCAAACTTTCATCCCATTATTACCATCTTAGTAGTTGACTGTACTTTTATCTGGTACCTCAGGTGTTGAAAACAGACTCCAAAGGGTTCATGATTAATCAAACATCAGTATGTGACCACTTGGGCACTCTTGACACTTCTCATGAGGTTTTAAAGGGAAGCCAGTTAATGGACAAACTAGCTAATTATTGACGAATTACAACATACAAGACATTTTTTTATATAATCCTGTTATCGCGATGTTTAAAATAAATGAACACAAAGAATGTTACATTTTGTTAGGTTCAAATATGTCAATATATCACACATGTCGGCCCCTCCCAAATGTTTGTGCACCTTATTCTGTCACATGTTTCCACTCAGACACAAAGAAAAAGAGAGGGTGGGAAGGAAAAATGTAACCTCATAAATTTAAATCCAGACAGTGTCCTCTCATGTTCTTATCTTATACTTTGTTACACGGAACCGTAACGCAACCCTGATTTTAAGAGAACTTCATAAATTACAACACTGACTGGACCAGGCATCTCTCTCCCTTCCTGCTCTGCCATGTGAACTGCTGTTGTGAGCAGGCGCAATCAGTGCAACAAATAAAGTGGCTCCATCTGGTTTTGTGAAGGCTCTAGTGTTGACATTATTAAGTCAGAAAAACCTCCAGTGTGGTGGGGCTATTTTGGACTCCCCACTGTGCATCTGCTCTGCCTCAGCTCACCACCAATGCAACAGATTTGTCACAAGACTTGATGTTACACCAAACATGTACCATACGTCATTTTAGAGTCCCTAATTAGTGGTACGTATCATTCCATCTCAATGAATGCATATGAGAAGGCAAGTTTTGTATTATCAGCTGTAACCATAGCGCTTAAAATGAAATTAAACATTACATCAATTTAATAAAGTTGAAACCAGAGCAGTCGCTAATGAAAAATTATTGGGTATGGTCAGAAACAAGATCTAGTTCATTATGAAATCATGTACAAATCCACATGTTCCTTTGTTTGCAAAACAGTGGTTGAGAAATCGGTTACTCCTTCCACTCAGATTATAGCAATGAAAGGAGATATGGAGTGATGCTTAGAGCTGCATGGTAAAGTATTTATTCACCAAGGGCTAACTAAAGCATGTCTATTGCTATTGAAAATCAAAAGGAGAGGTGGAAAGTACAAAGCACATTACTATACTTAAGTAGAGTTTTCAAGTATCTGTACTTTAACTTTTACACCCTACATTTTAACACAAATATGTATCTGTACTTTCTACTGTACTTTGAGAGTTTGGCTTGAGTTTTGATGCATTTGAGGGGAATTATCCATTATTTCTGTTTTGCATCATTATGCACGTTCACAATATCAAGATGGATTTCAACCTAACTAGACGAAGCAATCCATTGGTGTACCATCAGTACAAATCACATGCAACAAGATGAAAATGACATAAAAGCTAAAAACATTGAAAGACAACAAGACAAAAATGATGTGAATATAACAATAACAACATGAAAACGATGTAAAAGACCCAATATGACAAATATGACGTAAAAGATGCAACAAGACAAAAAAGAAGTGAAACTTGAAAAGCATAGCATAATAGAACAGTCACTTATTTTCAGTATTTTCAGTCTATTGTTTTTGATTTGATTTTAAGTTAGAATGGTTTAGTCTTCACATATATATATATATATATTAATATGACATGAGGTTCAGTTTGCTTTGCACACAAACAGCTGCTAGAAATGTCCTATTTTGAGCACATTTTAGAGCCTGTACTACTTTTTACTGCAATAAAGATGTTGAATTAGTACTTCTTCTTTGCCATTTTGTCTTTTTTTTACACAAGTATCTTTACCTCTACTAGAGTAAAGAATGTGTGGACATTTGCAACCTGTGCTTAGAGCTGTATGGTATTGATCCACCAAGGGCTAACTAAAACATGTCTATTGCTATTTCAAATCAAAACTAAACACAAAAAAGAAATGTGACTCCATGCAACTCTCAGGCCCCAGGCATGCTTCATCATCCCCACCCCCAACTCCCCAGAAACCTTAAGGGGTTGTTATCTCAGCAGACTCTTAGTGGCCACACGTCATGGCTGAGGTACGGCCTGGGTTAAGGCAATGGGGGTCAGAGGGCCCTCTTCAACATGTGGACCTGCTTTCAACATGTGACTGCTGACCCATGCATTGTATCACATTGCACTCATTTAAAAGGTCAGGACTTGTGGAACCTGGTGCCTTTTGCTTAATCTGAGCTTTGACCTTGTGTGGACACTTGCTCCATTTTAATCACCAACAATAGATCCCATTCAGGGCAGGACAACCTGTAGAACATCTGTTTCTGAGCTCTGGAGAAGACCATCGATCAGCAGTGAGGGAAGGAGTCTTAGGGGCTGCATGGTCAGCGTGTTCTTGGACAGCTGTTAGCAAAAAGACCAAAAGACTTGAGTGCGAGGTGTAAAATGTTCACAACATTCAAAATGTAGTCCTCCTGAAGAACACAAGTTTAAATGTAAAATCGCCTGCTGAGATGCCTGTTGTTGTTGTCAGTTTAAGAAATGCATTTTTAGTACAGTTAGTTTGAAGCAGGACTGTACCCTCTAGAGCTTCCATTCCCAAACTTAAGGTTGAAACTCAAAATGGGTCACAGAACTATTTTTATTGGGTCGCCAATTGTCAGAGTAAAATACACAATAACAATATGGTATATGATGTGTTAATTTCCTAATTAGAGTGTTCTCTGGAAGAGTTTACAAAAGTTGACCTCAACAAAGCCATCTGAAAAGCAGAGGAGAGCCCTCAGGCGTAAAGATGCAACAAGGTGAAAACAATGTAAAACATGTAACAACTTGCATTTGATTCAAAATTGTTTTGACAATGGAGGCGGCAGTAAAAATGTAGACATTATACCAATTCATGACATATATGTGTAAATTGAAAATGAAATAATTTTTTGGGTCTCATGCGGAAAAAGTTTGCTCTAGAGTTTTCTTTAAACACTTACTGACTATACTATATATTTTAGCTTTCCACATCCCTCCAGTATATACACACTGAAACATTAACATCTTTATGCTGTATAAACTCAATAGTAGATTGTCATTGTGTCTCAGCCCATGGCCAAATTGGATGAATGTTCTGCACTAGGGCTAGGTCTGGGCAATCTGGCCAATAGATGATGACAACCAAACTATAGCAAGTTTTCCTGTGGTTTCTGGAGGCTTAGGGTGTGTGTGATTGTTGTTACGGGACTAAAACCTCTGCATTTTTGCATAATTTTGGGCTGATATAATTGCAATAGTTTAACAGAGCTAGAAGAAACCGGAAACTGATCTGCTCATTGATGAAGTAGTCCACTAGTCCACATTTTCCTAATTGTACATACATCTGTGACAGCTGCATTGATTTCAGTAAGTATCTACACTGTGGTGGCCTCCTTTGTCCTGTCATTGTTTTATAAAAAAAACAAAAATGTTTTTACACTCTAATATTGTGTTTTGCACTGTTGCTATTTCAAGTTTTTTCATTGAAAAAAATGTAACTTGAATAAAGCTTCCACCAAGTTTTATGATAATGAATTTAGTAGTTTTAGCATAAATTGGTACCTTAGATACTCATAGTAGACAGGCAGGATAACTACATGCTACAAACATCCCATAGTAGTTATGCAACAAATGACTCTCCTCATGAGTGTTCCCCAAAACTGCTGCTAAGGTGTCAAATACCAGTAGTAAACTGAGGCTACATCCACACTAATGTGTTTTCATGTGAAAACGCTGATTACAAACAAGTGATAAACTCACCTGTAATTCAGTATCCATGTTGAATTAACAGCTTAACAGCCCTCAACAAGGGCAATGTCTTGTTTTCTTCCGTAAAGGGTCACATGACAGGGGTTCGGCAGAAAGATAGTTAGTGCCTGATAAGACCCATTCAGGCAGGAAATGTGTGTCTGCATCATTTCAAACATTTCTGGTTTTGTTCTTCCTCAAAGAACACATTACGCCTCTTAGTTTCTAAACTGAAAACAGGGTCAGCTGTATTTCTTAATGTTTCCAAGTCCTTTTTTGGGGCTTTAAAACATTAGAGTAGTGTGGATGCTAGGAGTAAAAATGCTTAAAACAAAAATGTGGACATTGCCTGAGACGTGTGATTCCCAAATGTAAGTGTAACCACTGTAATGCTAAGACCCTCTGAATAGGCTAAGTTATTTAACAGCTCGTGGACCAGTAGATTAGGTTTGCAGGGTAAGTGTTGGAACTTGTCATTAGTGATAAATATGTGGATAGTCATGACAACAGCTGGAGACAATGAATGAGTTTAAAGAAACTTGACATAGGTAGGTGATCTTAAGGACCATAGCAAATTAAGAAGTCCAAAAGTCTGTTACATACAGTGGTTTACTTGTAGTTTCCCTTGTCTTGTCTACAGTGCCTTGTGAAAGTATTCACCTCCTTGGATGTTTTCCCCTTTTTTTGATTCATAAATGGAATCATGGTCAATGTAATTTGTCTTTTTTGACAAGAATTGGACAGATTCTACAATGTAATGTCAATTAATTAAAAAAAAGATAATGTAAAAAAGTCAGTGTTTAGTAGATGTACCTTTAGCCACAATCACAGCACAGAGTCTGTGTGGACAGGTCTCGATCAGTCTTCTACATCTGGACATTGTAATTTTACTCCATTCTTCTTTACAAAACTTCTCAAGCTCTGTCCGGGATCGTGCATGAACAGCCCTTTTCAAGTCCAGCAACAAATTCTCTATTGGATTTTGTTCTGGGCTTTGACTCAACCACTCCAGAACATTCACCTCGTTGTCTTTAAACCATTTCTGTGTAGCTTTCACTGTATGCTTTGGTCATTGTCTTGCTGGAAAATAAATCTTCTCCCAAGTCGTAGTTCTCTTGTAAACTGAATCAGATTGTCGTTCAGTATTTCCCTATATTTTTCTGCATTCATTCTACCCTCAACTTTTACAAGCCTTCCAGGGCCTGCTTCAGAGACGCTTCCCCACAGCATGATGCTGCCATCACCATGCTCCATGGTGGAGATGGTGTGTTTGAGGTGATGTTCAGTGCCAAATATAGCCTCTAGTCTACCGGTCATATCAGACCAAAGAACCTTCTTCCAGTTGACTTTGGAGTCTCCCACATGTCTTTGGGTGAACTGTAGTTCAGATTTAATTTCTCTTTGCCACTCTCCCATAAAGGTATGACTAGTGAAGAACCCGGGCAACAGTTATTGTATGCAGAGTCTCTCCCATCTCTGCATAGGTTTCTTGGTGGCCTCCCTTACTAGTCTCATTAATGATGGATTTAACTGAACTCCAGGGAATGTTCAGTGACTTGAAATTTTTTTTATAACCATCCTGTGACTTATACTTTTCAATAACCTTTTCTCTGAATTGTTTGGAGTGTTGTTTCGTTTTGTTTTTTGTCATCATGGTGTAGTTGTAACCACGAATACTGATTAACCAATGACTGGAACTTAGACATAGGTGTCTTCTACAATGACTGGAGCCACATTCACTGCACTCAGGTGTTCACTAGTTTTGAGACCTCTGTTGTCAGTCACTTTAAAGTGGGTGAATATTTATGCAGTCACTTATTCTACATTATGTATTTTTAATTAATTGACATATACTTTGTAGAAATCTACTTTCAATTTGACATTAAAGAGTTTTGCTTTTGTAATTTTCTGTCAAAAAAGACAAATCATACTGTCCATTATTCCATTTATGAAAGCAAAAAGGGAAAACATCCAAGTTGGTGAATACTTTAGAAATGCACTGTTTGTCATGTATATAATTTTCATCTTGTTGAATAAGAACACATTTGTTTATATTAATTCAATTTGGCTTTCCATCCATCCATCCATCCATCCATCATCTCCCGCTTATCCGGGGCCGGGTCGCGGGGGCAGCAGTCTAAGCAGGGA
>JAPQRN010000476.1:5555-17236 GCA_037367275.1 Coranthus polyacanthus | reverse complement strand
GAGTGAGTGAGTGAGTGAGTGAGTGAGTGAGTGAGTGAGTGAGTGAGTGAGTGAGTGAGTGAGTGAGTGAGTGAGTGCATAAATAAAAAAAAAGTAATAAACTCTGCCTAAAAAAAAATAAATGACAAGGTGGTTTATTGATCCCGAAAAATCACCCTGAGGACATCAGATCACACACTCACTATGCCAGACGTCTTGTAAAGTTATTCTCCATATGTTATGATCTCCACCTTGGACTTAGATAGTAGATAGTAGATGGAAAGGCATTATTAAGAAGCATTATGTCTTCATTCAGTAACTGAGCCATGAGCCTTTTTAAATCATAAAATCATCATAAAGACTGAAAACATCTCACAAGTGTTGGTTGTTCAGCGTCACCGTCTTGAGAGAGAAGCCATTTAAACGTAAAAATATAAGAAAAATTAAAAAGTGCACGGAGATAACAGTTAAGACACATGTAAGTGACAGCCAGTGATTAAATCAAAAAGGCTAAATAAAGGGCATTACATAGCATTCCTTGGCCACCGGAGGGCGCTAACGACCACTGGAATAAAGGTCTGAAACACTGAAACACCTCAGGGAGCACTTAACGCCTTAGCAGCCCACCCAGTGGTCTACACATCTGGGAAAACCCTCTCCTCCACCTTCCTCTTGCACATAAGGGCCAAATCATTCGTATATACTTCATACATCACTTGATGTAAGTTTCCACGTCAACTGCAAACAGGTTACTGAGCAGTTCAAGATAAAATTACTGTGCTCCAAATTCGGTCATCTCCTCCTGGGCTTTGGACAGGTCAGTGCTGACCCTGGAAAACTTTTTTCATATCTAACTTTACCCTCTGAGGTCTTACTTAAAGTTCTATAACGCCTTATGTCTGCGTCTTTGGACTCAGCTAATGTAATTATTTCAGTATCTTTTTGTTTAAATTGGTCTTTAATAATACTATGGTAACACAGTTTAAGTTCCAGTTAATTTATCAAACTATGCTTCTTCTCAGCCTCAATTTTTTGTTCCTCCAATTTCTTTTTTAAAAAGTCATTTGTCGCCTGAAGCTCAGCCAATCTTTATTGCCAGAGCAGATGGTCTGATAGGAAACAGGGAGGCTTAATGTTCAGGACTGTTCTTCAAACGGTCATTCTGAAAAGGTGAGTTTTAAGGAGTGATTTTAATAAAGGGAGAGAGTGGGCTATGGAAAAGGCTCTGTCACCCCAGGTTCGATGCGTGGTCCTTGACGGTGGAGACAGGAGGTTGGAGTCGGAAGAGCAAAGGTTTCGTGGTCATGGAGCAGGTGGGTGAGGTAGTTCGGGGCCAGGTTATGGAGGGCTTTGTGAATGAGAAGGAGGATGCGTTGGGGAATGGGGAGCTCTGGGGAGTCCGCCGTCAGTGGAGCCTTCCCAGATTACATTTCAAATTTATCCAAAGCATTGCTCCGTGTGGACATATGGTAATACTTGGAAGAAGGAAAATATGCAAAACGTTGCACACAACATTTTTGCATATGGGTTTTTGGTCCACATGGGTGGAATCTGTGGTTTTAAAGAATAGATACGTTACATTTTATTCAGGCTCCTGTCATTTTGTTGTTTTGTCTTTCCTGAGTGGTCAGTTCTATTTTTATTTCCTTTATCTTCATATAGTAGTTACACAGTACAAGCTCCACACACTCTGTGTCTCTGTGTCATGTTCTCCTCGTGTCTGCGAGGGTTCTCTCCGGGTTCTCCGGCTTCTTCCCACATTCCAAAAACATGCACTTTAACCATAACAGGTTAAACAGGTTAACTGGTTGCTCTAAATTGCCCGTAGGTGTAAATGTGAGAGTGAATGGTTGTTCGTCCCCTATATGTCAGCCCTGAGATGAACTGGAACATGTCCAGGGTGAACCCCGCCTTCGCCCGATGTCAGCTGGGATCGGCTCCAGCCCCCCGTGACCCTCCAGAGGATTAAGCGGTTACAGAAATGAATGAATGAAACAGTACAAGCTGGTGTTTTTCATGGGCTAAAGCAATTCTTTTTTAATCACTTTGCAGTGGTGCCACCTAGTGGCTCAAGAGAATAACAGCAGAAAGAAGAAATGGACCAAACCAACCAATGTGTTTGTGTTTTTTAATTCCACATAATGCTATGAGTGTTACTTTAAAGTCAGAATTGCTCCATTGAATGACAATCTGCCCAAAGATTGTAGTGAATCACCTGCCACATTTAATCACATCTCTGAGACTAACCTTGTCCTGAACATTGAATACAGTTTTGTTATGCAATTTAATGTGCTTACACTGAATCATGTTTTGTACACCAGTCAGTCCTGAAATTAAATGTGGAGCTTAATGCTTGATCAAATGTGCGGCGAAGGGCCTTGAATATTGTCTTCATTGATTGTAATGTTAAGTGTTAAGTATCATCATCCTCAATACTTTCAGACTTCCATACCCTGTCTTTGTCAAACTCAAACCCGCTGGTTCATACTGGGGTTCCACGTTCATAAATCACCTTTCTTCCTCATTCTGATGCTCAGTTTGAACTTCAGCAGATCATCTTGACCATGTCTACGTGAATAAATGGACTGAGTTGCTGCCATGTGACTGGACTGTTAGATATTTGTGTTATTGTGAGATCTGTGAGACTCGAAAGGCCAGAAAACCAGGCGGATATTTATTGAATTATATTTCTGATTAAAAACATGGCGGATGGAGTGAATAGTGTAAATATACCTACACCCTGATTATACTTAGACAAAAGGAAATAGTTTGGGTGAAATATCCTTGGTCTGGAGCCGGGATAGAGAGCAGAACGGCCTTCGCTCTGACCTCAGAACAGCTAAGAATGGCCAAGCTTCATCTAACACAGATCAGGCTGACACTAGAAACTTTCCACTAAAAGGTAAGTATTTGACAGCAAGTGTGTGCATGTACAGTGTACAACGTGTCTTCATGTATGCATAACTCATGTCCTGTCTGACTTTTAAATAAACGTTAAATACACACACACACCCAGGCCTGCAGCTACTTTTACCTTTTAACTGTACATTTCTACATATAACCTCCCTGGATGAAGCAGCATCGCTCACTTTACCTCACAGATTTGTTCCGTCTCATCTCCATTATTTAAACCTTTTCACGGGGCAAACTGCTGCAGCTGTGGGGTATTTTTCAAAACATTAATATTATTAGTAGTAGTACTCGTCACTATAGTGTGAAGTGGGACCAACTTTGCTTTGAAGAACATGGAAATATTTTCTGTTAAGCTGTGAGTTTTAAGCACTGAATTAAATAAACTGTTTAAAGTCGTTTCAGACATGAATTTGAATTGCACTCGTGTAACTTAAATGGTTCCTTTAAACAATTTGAGAAGCCTCATTGTGTCAGACGAAGGTGCATTTGAGGGTGAAATGCTTTAAAAGTAGTTTCAAGTAAAGAAAACTCAGTAGTATTGGTATTAATAGTTCTGTTTATGTTAAAATCAAGTTACCTTGAGTATTCTATGTAAATATTTTTTATGCAAACACTGCTCGACTTAATCAACTCATCAGGTTTTACAGTGAATTTCCTCACTTCTCAGCCTGTGAAAACAGACGTGAAATGTTTTCTTCTTAACTTTTTTTTTAATTTGTGGCCACTTTTGTGGGTCAGGGGAAATTTTGCTGCTTCATTTTTTCCAACTATGTCAAACTGTGGTATTTTTTCTGACACATATCCATACCTGCACTCTGTCACACAATTTTCCTCTGTACAAAATAAAGAAATGTTGGCCACACACTATATCGATGCAGGTTTCAAACTGAGACCCACAAACTGACTCTTCGTTTTTCTGTGGTTGAGGCTCAGTTCCTGTCAGGTCGCTAATTATAGGTTTGGTTTTTCTCTGTCAATATGTGCACAGCTCTTCCGACTGTCACACATCCCACCGAGGTGAACCGGCTTTGGAATGTTGTCTGAAACGTCACAGAAACAATAAATCTTTTAAATCTTTTAAATCTTCTCTTAAACTTTCTTTCATAAGAAGGTGTTAATGAATTCTTAAATGTAAGTGTTACTCCACTCCTGTCATTTAATTAACTTTAACTTTATTCTATCCCCTAATGTGTTATTTCCCCGTATTTTTTTTAAACTTTGTCCATTTTCTGTAACCTTTACAAAAGTGCTAAATAGAATATAAAATTCATTATTATCATCTAGCTCTGCGTTTCCCAAACTTAGGGTTGGTAAACGTTTGGACCAAAATAGTCATGGAATAAAACAAAACCCGGACGCTCTGCTGTGTTTTGGTGTCATTTAGAGGTTTTTAGAGTTTGACACAGACTTCATGGTGCATTCAAGTGCACCTCGTAACTCTAAAATCTACTCAAATGGCTATGAGGGCTGTTTAAAACTGCAATGTTTTCCTTGTTATTTTGTTGAAATACGTAGGCATACATCTGTCATTCCTTTCTTGTCCTTTTACGACAGCATTTTAATAATTAGATGCTAAAATCATTGCAATAACCCATTCATTTCTACATTATATAACAATTATAATGGAGCAAACACCCTATAAGTCAAAATAATGAATACTTTCTTAAAATAATTAAAGATTCTCTCTAAATACGAATAATACGAAATAAGACGTCATTATTTATAAAGGCATAATAGCACAAAAAATAGCACGTTTCAGCAAATGTGATTATTGCAATGAAGTACTTTTATAATGAAATAAATGTCATATGCATATTAAATTCAGTGTTTGTTGTTTTCTTTGCCAGTAGTCTATAAATGTAGATGTTCTGCAAATGTATGATGATGCATTTTCGTACATTTGGGTCCCGGGAAGACACCATGTTTCTCAAGTTTTGGAGCCACTCGTCTAGTTCATCAAATTTTGCAATGATTTGAATATATCTTATAAATCAACAATTTTCAGCACATTGAATAATTACATCAAAACTGCTTTAAGGACTTTTGCACCTTTGTTTAGTTCAGGAGTAAAACACCAGTTTGCAACATACAACAAACTCCTATTAGTGTTAAAAACATAATCATCACATAGGGAATACAGTACAAATTGCACTTTTTATTTTAGTTCAATAATAAAATAAAAGTAAAATTGTTGGTCTGACATGTGGCTTGGTTTTTTTTTTGTTTTTTTTGTGGTGAGTTTGTGTGAGTTGTGTCAGTACCCAGTAACTTTCCACTTCCACTCTGTAACTTTCCGCTGCTGCAGACGCTGCTGTGAATGACATGTTGAGTTTGTCTGTCGCGGTGCCTTTAATAAAGCACGTGAAGTCTGCGTCGTATCCCTGCTTGACCTGCAGGACCTTCTGCAGAACTCCCACTTTGACTTGCATTTGGGAAACTTTCTGCATCGAATGCCGAGCTGGATTCAATTAGCAAGATCCTGGGTGTTCTTATCTTCCAGATGAGTCAAAGTGAGGTGGATATAGTGTCCTGTGTAGACTGGTTTCTCCTGTTAACAAATTGTAGCTGTGCCCAAGCTGACAGGGCATGATTTAATGTGTTCCACAACAAACCAGTCAAAGCATTTCATGGCTGCACAGGAGCAGGACTGATGGACTGATTTGAGTAGAGGTGCACTGGCGTCAACAATCAGGAGTGGCGCTTTTGTTTAAATTGGCACATTTTCAACATGCCAAACCTTATGGAGAATCTTTGTGAACAAGCTGCTGACAGCTGGTTCCTGTTTTGACAACATGTTACATATTGGTGTGTCTAAATGTTCACAATTATTAGCTTCTTTGAGAAGATCCCATGACACAGGAATGAAGTTACATTTTGACCATAAATCTCTCCATACACATACTTGCGTTTCTTTAGTTGTTCAGTATATATTTTCATTAAACATTTCAGTGATAATGCATGAAACAGAGCTAAAGTAGGTATCAGTGTGTCTTATAAAATGCCATAACATAGAGGAAGGAGAGAGCAATGTTTCTAACAACATGGGTCAGAGTTGATTATCACCATTATCACCTGCCCCAGATGAAAATTTGACAAGTGTTTGTGTTTTAATGCTAATTGATTCATATGCAAGATCAGCAAGATCAGCTTCCATCCAGGAATGTATAATATCGACAATAAAGCCTTAATTCATTTGAACGTGTCCAGATCTGTGCACATTCTCTCAAATAGTGACTTCATTTCATGAGACCTGCAGGATTGAGGAGCTTTGTATGTCCTCGCCTCAGGTCTTCTGTCACTTTGATTTTTAAGTTTTCAGAAAGCTGTGGGTGCTGAATTTTATGGTAACATAAAATGTTTATTCACATTAAACATTTAAGTCATGACACATGAAACAGCAGCTGCTTAAGATGGTCTTACAAACTGGAAACGTAAAAAATAAATAAAGTTTGCCTTTGAAAGAATATTACATTTGAGTGGTTAACATGTTCAGATCTGTGCACATTTCTTGAATGTGTATTTTATAAACTGCTCAGCCACAACAGGGAAAGAAATGTGTTTTTTGGCGCAAAATCGGCCCATTTCTATGCAAATAAACATCGTCGCAAAAACCGTCTAATTCACTAAAGACCAGCGCAAATTTGCCGATACCACCTGCTGAGAGCTGGTGTAAACTGCGCCTCGACTGACCTCTGAGGGACTGTCTATCACTGTTTTCCTCTGTTTCTCCAAATCTTGGAGAAATCTTGTGTCAGATATTGGAGGGATTACATACCCATATATCCTTTTTATCCCAGAGTGTAACAATTGCAGAACACACGACATTAATGACCGTCAGATCCTGACTAATCTGCTGTTAACAACGTTACAGCTGCTGTGCCATGCGTAAATGCGCAGCGTCTCCTTTGGATTTCAGAGGCGCTGTGACACACATCCAGACGCGACACCAAACAGAACATCATTACTAATGTTTCCGCGAAATCCCTGGTGTATTTAGTGACACATAACATTAAGAGTCAGACATTCATCAAACACATTTCAGACCTGCCTGAATTAATGGCAGATGTCATTAACAGCTGGAACCTGTTTTGATGGACATTTTAGTAGATTGTGCCAAAGACACGAAATACCATAGAAGCACAAAACTAGTCTCTCTGCTCATTGAAGACACGCAATCTGAGGGTTTTCTTTTGATTTTGTGGATTTGACTTTTGTCTGGTGACTCAGCAGCCTGTGAACATGATTGTGTATCTATATGTTTCGATTCTTTGTCAAGCACATTTATTCAAAGAAGCCACGAGGCCTGTTGTTTGAGTCCTAACGTACTATAACCCGCATTTAAAGATGCTGTAGGTAGACCAGAACGACCAGTTTGGTTGCTTCTTCCATTATGTGTGAGCGCAGAATGGTGTTCAGCTGAGATTTAGACTGAATCAGCTGAAAAGGTAAATGTCTGAACTTGTGCAATCTCCCAAAAATAACTCAAATTAAATTAATTCAGCCGTGAATCTGTGCTGTGGCCAAAAGCTTGTTTAAAATCTTTGTGACAAATCTTTAAATCACAAAAATGTAACCTGAATCACTTTAAATTTCATGTAGATTTTAGAGAAAACAAAGCAAAGACTCAAGAGATTAAATAATTATTAGAAACAACAGGAAAAAACAAGGTATTAGCAGCTCGGGCAGACATTAAATAAAATAAGACGAAGCCAGTAGTTTCACTTATAGTTTTATTGTGAAAACATTTGTAAAACTGAACCATCAGATGTTAAAACCTGCTCCTCTGCTCATTCCTGAGAAAATCTTTAATATATCATAGGCACATTAAAATACAACAGCCTTTTAATTGTATTTATTGGTCTTTTTGCATAAAAGAAATGATAAAGTTCAAGTATAACTGCTTTTTTAATTATCAGTGAAGCAGGATTCTTACAAATAAACACATTAACTACATTTAAATTCATCAACAGGCACCTTTTAAGAAGATAATGTATACATTTACAGTGAAATGAAACTGAAGTTTCATATTGTTTAAACCACACTTTTGTTGGACTGAACCAAACACAACAAAAGAATGATGTCATTTCATCATGTCATCAAATTTTTACAGATTAAGATTAAATTATAAACATTTTGACATTACAAGTAAGTGTCTTCATGGATCTGCAAAGCCAGACTTATACAGCAGAATGTGGTTCGAAAAATAAAACTAAACATCTCCAGACATTTCCTGACTGTGTTAACATTTAGCACATAACACTGTGTACATGACGCGATGTTATATAAATACCACACTTTGTTCATTTCCAAAAAAAGAAAATAAACACAGTTACGTCTCTAAAAATATTACACCCAAACGGTGGTAGTGGTTTGTACGTCTACAGTGAACACGATACGACTGATGGCTTGTAGGAAACAGTGGGGAATTAAAAAAAAAAGAGAGATTTTAAAGGATAAGTCTGGGATTTTTTGACACTTTTACACTGTCAACTAATCATACTGAAAGAACAGTAATGAATTCATCCTACAAACATACTGTGTGTGTATCTGTAACCTGATTTATCTTATTCATCTGCACCGTGGAGCTCACGTTTATCATCAAACTGGGTGACGTTTCTTCAAATGCATCCGAGGAGATGAAAGCCCTACATGCACATGGCAACAGTTTACTTACTTGAAAATTCACAGTTTTCCACAGCACGTTCTTGTTGGATGTTTCAGAATAAAAGCCTTGTTTGGGAATGAAGTTCTGTCCATTAAAATGCTGAGATTAGATTTGTTGACTATGACAAAGGCATATAAAGTCACCGGACGTATCCTTTACATGACACCAGGTCACATTTCCATGTAAAATTTTAACATTTATAAGTGCTATCGTTATCTATATGCATAAAACTCTGGTGTTTGTTTGCTAATCAGGTGGGAAACTCTCAAGCTTGTGCTGAATGAGCGATAAAACACCACTTATACCAAAGTCCATTTGGTACTTTCCTCAGCATTGAGAGTCATTTACTGATCAGCTGCCGTTTAGCAAAAAAAACTGAGATTAAAACCCCTGAGTGACTTCTGCCTGAATGGGTTAGTAAGTCCTGCACTAGTCAGACAAGGAGGCAATTAATTCATTACTGATAATATGGATGATGTGCGTGTTTAACAACAACATGCGCTGGATGTTGGGGCCACATTTTCATGGATGTTTCCCAATTTGCATCAAATTTCAATCAACTTCACCTACAAAATGAGGTGTAAATCTTACGTACAGAATTATTTCCAGCATACTGCCAAATAGCTGATATTTTATCACCAACAAACATTTGTGCTCATGTCTAAAAGCAGCAGTTTGTGGATCCACATATTCTCCTATTTATGCCTCATATTCATGTCTTCATACATAAGAAGATACACTTTTTCAATCAGATGCTCCGCTATTTGCATTCATTGTGATCCCTCTTTTCATTTTCCCGACTCTGGAATGTTCTACAAGCTAATGGTAGAAGTTTTATTTAGATGAAATTTAAAGTAAAAACAAAATGAAAAGGATGACCAGAGCGGACACTCATCTTCGCATGATAGAAACAGCAGTTCCCCTGCTCTTCTCAATAAAAAGATGAGAGTAAAATAAACAGCAGCTTACCTGCAGACAGTTCACGCTTGTATATTCTACAGAAATGTGGTCCACTGCAGCTTGTTTTTAACTGAGCCTACAAGGAGAAATAGATGAAGAGGAAGACCCCGATAGAGCAAATCAGCACCAGAGCCAAGTTCAGGATGATTTTGGTTCGTGGGGGTTCGTAAAGAAGTTCGTCAACAATCCTCTCGTGCTCCTGGATGCTAATGACATGAGCTTTGGCTGGTTTCTCCTGGAAGCCACAAAACCACCCTAAAACCTTCACACACCTCCCATTCTCCACTCCTGCTCCTCCATAGCAGCACTCCTCTACTGCTTCCACATCCCTCCCTCCTTCTTCTACTACTTTAGGGTCAGGGATCTGGCAACCATTTGGGACTGGAAGCTGGGTTTCTGTTTCATTTGCTATTACAGCATGGCCGTTGCTTTGTTGAGCATTTGCATGATGATTGGCCTCAATGCCGTTGAGCTTTTCTTTACCAGCCAAGCCGTTTCCATTTAGGTTTGCATGGTTTAGAGGCCTCAAAGCATTGCTGTCCTTTTCTTGCTGTTTTAGCTTCTTTCTCTTGTTTAACCCCCACAAAGTAGTGGTTTTAATTTGCTCTTTAGAAGGTGGAGGAGTACAGAGACTCACAATTACTGTCACCAGAGCCGAAACCCAAAATAAAATGGCTGCAACGTACATAAAGTGGACATCTTTGATGAAAGATGGCCTGTTGTCTGGCTGATTGCAGTGTGGCTCACGGTACACCAATGCCAAAATCAGTCGTAATGCTCCAAGAACAAACCCTGCCATTCCACCCCAGAAAGCACCAGTCTCATTGCAGCGATGGCACAGGATACCGAGCAAGAAGAGAGCAGCTATGGGTGGAGTCAGATAGTCCGACACCTCTTGGATGTAATAGAACATCTGGCCTCCCTGCATCTCGATGATGACCGGCACCCAGGCGATGCTGATGATCACCATGAAAACCACAAAGAGTCGTCCCACTATCACCAGCTCCCTGGATGACACTTGCTTTCGCAGCATCTTGTAAATATCCAGCGTGAATATGGTGCTCGCCGAGTTAAAGATGGAGTCCAGGTCGCTCATGAGAGCTGCAATCATCACGGCCATCATCAGGCCACGCAGACCGACAGGCATGACGGACATGACGAGCCGCGGGTAAGCGACGTTACTGCAGCCGGCTGCAGAACCGCACACCTCCACGCAATGATCGGGACTGATACATGCCAACTCATCAGCAAAGAAGATCCGAGAAATCATCCCTGGAAACACAATGACATGAGGAAGATTTGTGACAAGAAAAAAACATCTTAGAACATTGCAGGAAAAGTTGCAACGGTGTGCTTATTAGTGTAGACCCTAACCGCTCTAAACACCAGAATTACTCCAGGAATGCTGGTTCTTTTATGTTTTGGCCTTTTAATTGATACTAGAGATGCAGCTCTAGTAACTAACTCACCAGCACTATCCTCATTCCTATTTTAAGACACTACAAATTATATCCAGCAACAAAAAAGTCTAAAAAGCCAGCAGTTAGAACAGACATTCAGAGAGCCACTGCTACATACCACTGTCTAATGTTGCAGACTGTACTGTACTTTACAAAGTACTTTTACTGCAGTACTGTACTTAAGTATAAATCTAAGCTACTTCTACACTATTTGAGTATTTCCATTTACTACTTCACTACATCTCAGTGACTTTTTCAGATTTACAGCTTTTCATTCCCCTCCTGTCCAGTGAAAACCACGTATTTCCAAATGCCTCGATTTTGAATGTTTGTGATAAATTAAAGGATTTAAGGCTTGAGTACGCAGCATTTTTTCTGGCAGAAAAGTACTTAGCGGGGTGCTGGGAAACTGGGATTAAATGCTCGGGAGGTGAGAGGACAAAAATGCTGCATATAGGTTAGTTTCTATACCTATCAGGACCGCCACTTTAGGATAGACTAGTTTAATGCGCGTTGGAGCTAAAAGCACAACACTCAGCAACATTCAGTGTCCGCACAACCTCCTCCCATAAACCAGCTTTTCTCTCTTTGCTGTGATCATTTCTAAGCTCTGGATAGACTGATGCATCTATTTTCTTGGTACCAGGGTGAGGATGTGAGGCTCCAATCTGATTGGTTGCCTGAACAGGTGCACCAGTGATGAA
>JAPQRN010000475.1:0-17244 GCA_037367275.1 Coranthus polyacanthus | reverse complement strand
TTGCCAAAAATGGCCATGAAATTCAAAATGGCAGACTTTTTGGTTGTGCATGTACCACACCCACATTACTCTGCAGTTTTCATAACTTGAGACGTATGTGCAAATTTTTGTGAGTTTTGGTGCATGTTTAACCCCTCAAAAATGCCCACGAACCGGTAACAAACAAATAATAATATGAAACGCTTCGTGTGTCGGCTCGGGCCCTAAATAGGGCCTTCGCCCATACTACGCATGGCTTGGGCCCTAACTTTTAAAAATAAACATCAACAACAATCCTCTTTGTAAATGTTGGTCTTTTATCATGATACCATACTCTGTGTATCGAATTTCATTGTCCTTCCTTTGTGTATTGTGTCCTTCCTTGAATATTGCACTTTGGATTGGAGCCAAAGACGGTTCATGGTTCAATTCATTCACTGAAGACTCCTTTCCTGTTTCTGTGTCTTATGGTCTGGTTTTTCTCTACTGTCCCGCACCCTTAGGAGACTAGCAGCACATCCTGTCCCATTCAGTCCAGTGGGAGAAGTGAATGTGATCACAGATTACAACAGATTCTTTGGCCCCGTAGTCATCCAAGGAAATCCCATACCCATTTTTCACAAGTCACGTATCTTATGAACATTCTTACACAAAATGTCATTTGTCAAACAAATGGATCAGGAGAAAATTGACTTTGTTTGACACCTTTTTCTGTTTCAGCAACACATTGGAAAGGAATTGAAAACGCGCAAGAAAACAAAGTGAATGATAATTATAATGAAATAATGTTAGTTACCAGTAAAACAATGATATTAGTGTATTATTATATTATTATAATCTAGTCCTTATTTATATACTTTAATCCATCTGCATTTTGTCAACCCTTCTGACCATGACCACTCAGGAGACAGCAAGTGAACTGTTAACCATCTTTGTATAGAGGATCTTCAATTGAAGCCATTCTGGTAGACCCCCAAAATGTCCACCAAGGGGCACTATTGTGCTTCAGAAAATGATGCGTCAGTGGGATGGTGTAGACATTGTTCCTGGTTCAGACTCCTGACTCTTCCATTGAGATTTAATCACCTTCACTTTCAAGACACAAGGATTAATAGGACTTCCAGTCAAATCCATGTAAGCAGCATATGGCTGTCATGTGTTTTTATGACATCTCTCTAGGGATAGGTGTGAATCAATGTGAGACAAGAACTTGGAAATAACTTCCAGCTTGCCTGCATGCATTGGTGAATTTATTTTCTTTGGTTTGAGCGTAGATAAAGCTAGAGACACAGAGTTAAAACTCAGCCATGTGTGGAAAACCATGTTACTGAAAGCAGATTTCTGTATTTACTGCAACATAGAATTACATGAGGCCGGTCTGCTGTTGGATGGTTTATACAGCTGAGGCCAAAAACACATCCAGGTTCGAGCTTCAGCCAAACTGACCTGATTGGTCAGAATCTGTCCCCAGCCATGCTAAGAACTCCCATAATGCATGGCTCTGCCTTTCTGTGGTGACCAGGCTGCTAGGTAGCCAACTCTAGCTGTTTTCTGCTTCATGACTGCAGAGAAACAGTACACGTGTATAACTGATGATACCAGCAATAATCCGCTTGAGGGCGCATGATATTGAAATTGACTAAAAAAAGGTTCAAGCTACGTCTACATGCCAACTTGGTCTCAGCATCAGAAAAGTCCAAACATTTGTACAAGGACAATAAAACAACACAGCTGTGAGTTGTAACTGTGTAGCATGGCAGGTAAAAATACTATGGTTATTCACGGTGCACTGATGACCACATTTAAAAGCTTTAAACATTGAGAAATGAAAACTGAAAATTCACAAGATTCAGAAATAAAGACAGACATTACAACATTAAAACAAATCTAAAACTTCTGTATCGATGCTCCACAAATATGGACGAGAGTAACTCTGTGAAGCTCCAACCAACAGGAAGCAAAGCAGTTCCAGATGATCTACGAGGTCTAGAGGGCAGTTTTCTCAAGGAAATCCTTTAGTCCTCGACAATAACAACGCAAACGGTTTGCTACTATGTTAGCAAAGACTTTAAAAAGGGTTAGCATACTTATGTAAGTAAAACACACTACATGAGGTCAATACCACAATAAGTGATTACAGAGATAAGATTAGGAGTGACTGCTTCAAAAAAAGCCACATGAATACATTTTTTTCTTTGCACACTGTCATTTTGCCTATAATGAATTAATTACAAGGACAAGGACATCTCAAAAAAGTCAATGCAAAATACAATGCAATACAAACAATATACACTCATGGAAAAAAATATTAGACCACTGGTTTTATAATTTATAGGGGGTAGCATTTCCTCCAAATTCCAAATAAGAATATTGTCATTTGAAGCATTTATTTGCAGAAAATAACAACTGCTCAAAGTAACAAAAATGAAGTGTTTTCAGACCCTAAATAATTCAACAACACAATACTAATATTTTAATTTAACAAAGTTCAGAAATCAATATTTGGTTGAATGCTCTTGATTTTCAATCAACACTTTCATGCTCTTTCACTTTGCTGTTGATGTTTTATGTAGCTCAAAGCTCAGCTTTATTTCAAAGGTTTTCAGTTGGTTCAGGTCTGAAATTTGGAGTGGTCTAACAATTTTTTCCATGACTGTATATGCATTATTTCTCATTCTAGATATCCACACTGGACCTGGGACGATACCAATTCATATTTAAGATTATATCAAATAACTGTAATTCCATCATCTGAATAAAGGCGGAATAAAGGCTTTTTAACTTTCTGTCAGAGCAGTGCTCTGCTTTGGCTCTTTTTCTTCATTAACTTCCAAGTTCTCCAGATTGTTTTCTAACAACATTGTAAATTTGATTTCCACAAAACAGAATCTCTAAATAAAAAAAAAAAAGTCTGTTTTGAAACAGTTTTAGGAATTTTGAGCCATTATTTGATTTCTGATAATAGAGATGAGACAGGAAACCAGGGCAGAGATGAAGGGAACAACATTCAATGAAAGCTCACCCAGACCAGAAATCAGCAGCTTCAAGCACTGGACAACCTGGCTATGCCATATTTTTTGAATAGTTTTTTATGTTAGAAAATACACTAAAACCTACCTAAAATAATAAGCAAGTAAATAGGTAAGACCCTTCTATTAGATAATTATGGCAGTGATTAATATTTTTCAACTGGCAACAAGTTATTTAACCCTAACTGATGCAGTGAGTAGCTTCTCATTTCTTAAACAACCATGTCAGAAGACATTTTGTGGTTGTGGAAAAGATGAGACTCTCTTTCAGCAAGGTCAAATTATTGGCCTGCATCAAGCAAAGAAAACAACTAAGGAGATGGATAAAACTGCTGAAATTTGGTTAAGAAATGTCCAACACATTATTAAAATCTGGAAGGATAGTGGTGAACTATCATCTTTGAAGAAGAAATGTGGTTGGAAAAAAATCTTGAACAATTGTGATCGGAGATCACTTAAACATCAAATAATAAAAAAATAAACAGTAGAACTCACGGCTATGTTTAGTATCAGTGAGGTTAATTGGAAAAAAAGGCTTCAGTTTGCTCTGACTCTGGAGCCACTTTGGATGACGTGATCTCCCATCATGCCTAGTGCCTACCGTACAAGCCTGTGGGGGCAGTGTTATGATCTGGGGTTGCTTCAGTTGGTCAGGTCTAGCTTCAGCAACGTTATGTGTCTAAAAAAATTAGTTCAGCTGAAAACCTGAATATACTGAAGGACCAGGTTTTTACATCAATGGATTTTTTCTTCCCTGATGTCATATATAGGCATATTCCAAGATGACAATGCCAGGATTCATCAGGCTCAAATTGTGAAAGAGTGGTTCAGGGAGCATAAAACATCATTTTCAAAAATGGATTGGCTACCACAGAGTCCAGACCTTAACCGTATCGAGAATGTTCGGGATGTGCTGGAGAAGAATTTACGCAGCGGTCCGACTCATCATCAATACAAGAGCTTGGGGAAAAAGTAATGCAACTCTGGATGAAAATAAGTGTAGTGACATTGCATCAGCTTATTGAAATGATAGCAAGGTAAATGTGTGCTGTAATCAAAGCTTTGTATACATTGTATATTCATAATAATATCACTACAATAATGATTATTATAGCGTCATTTAGAAATAGGCAAAAGTTATTGGGACAGACTTTCTCATGGTTTTTCTCAAAGAGATCATAGAGAGATCATAAGTTACATGGCTTATTAAAAGAATCAGATTATAGCAGTTATTTCAGTGATTTGGCCCACTTACAATGAAAAAGACAAAAATCTTAATATAAAGCACCATTAATGACTGATTGGCTGCGTAAGTAAATACATGTGAACCGCATCATATCATTGGTTAGACAGTGTTAGTCATTGTTTTACTGTAGTTACCGCTTGTTGTCACCTGTCACTCACTGAGATGCATTGCAAAATGGTACAGATTAAATTGTTATGTGTTTATTTTATTTACAGTTCAGGTTGGATTTTATTTTATATGCTGCATAGATTTGCTGTGCGTGGAGAATACGGGAGCAGTGCGCAATTGTGCAGACATCATAGCCTTTTATTATCCCTAAAATCGAATTATTAGAGGACTAATTTACACCAGCACATTCATTAGAGGGATCATAATGACTATTAAGAAATTAAGTATTGACTTTGTATTTCTAGAGAGAAGTTCAATGTAAGTCTATGGGAGCCTTTTTTTAAGCCAGCATCTAGTGGCTGTCAGTGGTATTACACTTTAAGATACTTCCATGATGGCTTCACTTTCTTGTAATGATTTACATGTATTTTCTATTTATTGACCATTAATGGACTCCAAAATGGAAGATTTCATAGATATTTATATATTTCGGGAAAAATCTACTTACTCTGAACATGTCACTAGTTCTAAAAAAGGTACATCTTTTTTATTCACTGTGATTCAACACCAAAATCAAGTGTACAAGTTTTGCCTTACAGATATATACTTCCTAAGTTGTTTAATATCCACTTATCTGTCAGTATGTCCTGCGTAAATACATGTATGCCTTTGTAAACCTACATCCAGCAGCATGTCTGTTCAGGCTTGTCCTTCTATGTTTGTGTAGGCAGAGGTCAAGCCAGTGTAACTTAATGGGCCTGCAGGTGTGTGTGTGTGTGTGTTTACTTGGGTGGTCATGGTGGGATTTATCTTCTAGGCAAGTTTAAATTAAAACGGTAGAGAGCTGCAGTATTCTGATCATGTGTGATAACCACTCATAACTTCTTTAAATTAAAAATACAAAGAGAGACGGGATGCAAAGAGTAACAAAATGCCTGCATGAAGCAAAGAAGCTCAGAGGAAAAGAGAGGAAGACAGAGGGGAAAACTATTAGAAGTGGGCTGGAACTTGAGGTATGCTGGAGGCAGGCACAGACAGGCTGACTACAAGAGACTGAGGGGAAACACGACAGTGAGGTAAGGAGGATTAAAACAGGCAGGGCTGTGCTGCATGCAAACAATAATACAATCTACTGTCACCAACAGGCAGCCCTTCATAAGTGACGCACGTTTTTGTGTTTGTGCAGAAAGGTCATTTTTGTGCAGGACAGATGTTTTTGACCAATCCCCAGTCTCAGACCCATCTCCACACATTGTTAACGTTGTACCAGTGCTGGAGATAGGGCTGACTCAATCCTCTGTCATTCTGGAATATGGAAAAAACTCTCTCGGCCATTTGGCTAGTTTGTATTTCTTTAAACGAATCACACTTGTCTTGGGTGCAGGATGCAGCGACAGTGCCTTTGCAAATTTGTGTTTTTGGGAGAACTTGTTTTAGTGGAACATTTACACATGGGGAAGCAAACCATGGTATTAAGTCCAAACCAAGGGTCATGTGGTTTTTTTTTGGGTTCTGTTAATTTTGCTTTCACACTGCAATTTTGGGAGCAGACTAAACAACCCTGCATGATATACCTCTGTCTCTCTGACACCGATTGGTTTATAGACGGACCTGTGACATTTCCATTTCCATTTGTCTCTGAACAGTTGTTCAGTTTGATCTGGGCCGAGACCATCTCTTTCAGTCAGACCAAAGTCCAGCTGTTTGGTCCATGCTTTGGCTCGGAGGAGGTTTCACACCTGTAAATTTAGTTTTCTTAGACCTTTTCTCCTGCCTTGACACAATAAAAAACACAGTAAAATAAGGAGCTCACTGACAGAAACAGATTAAAAGCTTTTGATGCTATTTGGCCGACTGGAAGCTTTGGGCTGTCTCTCTCCATCCCACATTCCAGGAGAGTTCTGGCTCGGGGTGAAAAGACACGCCCTGTGAGAAAAGAGGAGAGAGGGAGGGAAGAGGCGGCGTATGAGCTCAACCTCCGCTCGAACCACTTTTTCAGCTGAGACTCAAACTTTTCCCTCATCTGGACTGGATGGTTTTGGATAAAAGGATAAGTGGTGACGTGTAGCTTCAGGGCTAATTCACTGTCTTTTAATCCTGTTGTTGTCCATTGTCACTGACTTATTCAGTGATGAATCAATAGCACAACATCTGTCATGATATTTATCTCCTATTGAATTTGAATTAAACTAAAGTGAACTTATTATTTTATATCAACAGTTATTTCAGCATCTTTTAGCTTGTTGTTTGGGTTTTGAAGCCTGGAGCTTCCCTCTTTTGGTTCTCACGAAGATCTGTTCCAGGCAACCGAAACATTTAGCAGCTAGCTGGTGAATATAACAGAGTATTTACACGTACATGGATGAATAATTAAGTACATTAAAAAAGCAACTGTTTGCTAGCACATTAGTCATAAAAAGATCTTTGGGTGATCAGTGTTGAATTCCCACGTTGTTGCGCTGCCCTCCAGTGGACATAAATAAGTTTTATGCTAGTTTGACTAACAGGAAGTAGTCTCTTTGAATAAAACTACCATTGGCTCATTTTTTTTTAAGATTTAGATGGCCCAATAAGGCAGGCTTACTTGCGTTATTTTTTCTTTTGTGGAGATTTAGCCATTTAGCCGAGGCTTGCCTTCGTATGTGGAAATGTTCCACCTAAACAAGTCACTACATCCTTGGCTTAGCACCACATGTGACAATTGTGATTGGTTTAAAGGTTCAATATGTAAGATTTGCACATTTGTGAGCTGATGTGAAGTTTGTGTTAGAGTCTTGTGTTGTGCTTGGAGTAAGGATTTTTACAGAAAAACTGAACAGAGTCCTCTACATAGAAATCAGTGTACAGGCAGTTATGGATGTTGGCAACTGAAACGTTAGCTTAGAAATGGAGTTAGCTAACATCAACTGCGCTGGAGAAAAGCTCTGGCTATGCAAAACCAGTTATGCTTTAGCAAGTACTGTATTATATCACACTAATAAGCTTCAACCTGGTGTAATGGATATTGAATTTTATTTTTGTTAGTAATAAGCATAGTCCACATGTACACAGGTACTTTTAATGTTTCATTGTGCAATATTTAGTGACATCTATCCCTTACCACCTCCATCGACAGTGGCTGCTGTAAGTTACAGCCAGTGTTTGTTTTGTCTATTCTGGGCATTTTAGTTAAGGGGATATTATCTCTGGTCCACACTCAAACATAGTAGGTCACAGTAATGTTCCTTAACACTGAATACCACCTGCTAGAAAATTGAAAAAAGGAGAACTCAGAGTACGGCACTGTACTGTAGAAACATGGCAGTGCAACATGGTGGACTGTGGAGGTGACCTACTCCCTCTGCAGATATAAACAAGTCATTCTAAGGTAAGGGAAACACAACAATTCTCATGTTCATGGAATTATACACAAATGAAAAAAATATATTTAATTTCTACAATTAGATCCTCCTAAATCTTCCAAAATCTTACACACTGGACCTTGAAATGGAGTTTTTCATCCGTCGACTCAAGCACAGTTTTAAAAAGAAAACCTCCTTCCACATGGAAACTAAAAAACAGAACTGGAGTGCTGTCAGGAGCATGCCAAACCAACAGACAGCAATATAACCCTAGCCCTAAAGCCATGTTGGCACGTCGCACACGATGACGTCAAAAAAAGGAGATAATGGTGCAGTGCACACTGTGACATTACAAGCTAAAAACTCCCTGTCCACATGGCAACATGGCAAATGAAGTTTTTAAGTATCTTCACCCTGGAAGAAGTTTTCCAAAAGGAGTGTTTTCAGTGACCACGTTTTAAAAATCTATGTGTAGACTAAGCCTTACACCATCACTGCCAGTCATGCCATATGGTATTACAGGTATTAAAAGAGAATGTTCTGATCAAAATCTCAGCTTCTGGTTCTAAAAATGTACTTGTGTTTTAAAACAATATGAGTTATTTAATGTCAGTTGTGCCGACACTGGCTTTGTGTGGAGGTTTAATTGCAGTGTGGACTTAAAGAAAACACTCAGTGAGGAGATTTCCAACCAAAACCAACTTTTTTCCTCGTGCGACCCGATGGTGAATCTGCTTTTTCCATCTTGAGGAGACAGGGGGGGAGTCTGTGTGTGTGCATGGGTGTGTGGACAAGTTTTACTAATGTTATAGGGACATAAATGTGTTCACTCAGTCACATTTGGGGACTAGACGGCTAAATGCTGGTCCTTGTGATGTAATCCATCAAAGTTGAGGGTTCAGAGTTATTTTAGGGTGAAGTCAATAAAATGTCTTCTAAACACTTGGATGCTTAACCTGTGTGAGTAGTCCAACTGACCAAGCACAAGAGTAGAAAAAGGAAACATCTGAGAAAGTACAGAAAGGAAGAGCCATATATCTTCTGTCCAAAACACATGGCAGTGACTCAAATCCATAGACAGCCAATCAGAAGAGACCTCCGCTGCCTCTGGCTCCACCCCCTTCACCCAAATATATATATACACACATGTACATCTGGCCTGCTGATGCTCACTCATCTGACACCCACATCAATAGCAGAACAATCTTTTATTCACCCCCCCCCCACTCCACTCCATTTAAAAGCTCCTCCCACTCTGACTTCATTCCTATGACACTGTCCAGACGGTCTGAAAATACACACACATATACACACGGATACTTGTCATCCTCCAGCGTGTGATCTCTCGCTCTCTTCCACACACACATATTTGAACATTAGTAGCATGCTGTGTCCTGCGTTGGTCCAATAAACACTTTTTGTCTTGGATTTGGGGAATATGTGAGTCCGACTGCAAAGCAAACTCTGTCTGAAGCATTTTTTTGCACATAAAAATGTAAATAGAAACGTAAATCATCTGAACCAAACGTAGACATTATATGCTGGACATGTACAAGTCTAATGTGCACTGTTAATCCATGAATGTTCCTTAGTTTGTTATGCCTTTAACCTTTTAACATCCACTATTTTCATGGAACGTTAGACTTAGAGTTATAACAGCAGAAGTGTAAGGCCAATATACCAATAATGGTTTTACTTGTTTACTTATTTACAGGTGGGAAATTTCTCCCAAATTCCAAATAAAAACATTGTCATTTGAAGCATTTATTTGCAGAAAAGAACAACTGCTCAAAGTAACAAGTTTTCAGACCCTAAATAATTCATTTTGAGACAACACAATAATGATTTAATTTAGCAAGAGTTCAGAAATCAATATTTGGTCAAATAATCTCAATTTCTCGCTCTTTTACTTTGCTGTTTGTGTTTTATGTTTCTTAAAGCTCAGCTTCATTTCAGAGGTTTTCAGTTGGTTCAGGTCTGAAATGTGGACTGGTCTCTTATTTTTTCTATAGCTGTATTATAATTAGATTTCATTTGAAAGGGAACATCTTCTAGTTTCTGTGTGTAATATGTAGCTGAAACAACTACAAATTATTTCAGTTCAAACGTGGCTCAAATGTAACCCTAACCCTACCCTAAAATGTGTTATTGGTAACTTCACCCCTGCTCTGGACCCACCTACTGCAAAAAGTGACATCTCCAGACCAAAGAAAAAAACACTGAATAGCAAGGTACCAACGTGGAGTCATATGAGGGTCTGAAAGGGTTAGTTTGGGTTTTTTGTACTGCTGTGAACAGGAGGAATAGCTACACATATCCTAGCCTAAAAAAAGGCCCACTTAACAGACACCAATATCAGTTAAAATGTAGTTAGAATATTTTCACTGCTTTACCTTGCCATCAGTCAGCCCTCTCTGACGGGGAAAAGAAGCCCCGATGCTCTCCTCAAAGCCACCAGACCCCCATGACAAAAACAGTCATTTTACCTCACAGAACACAGGAGTTGCTGGTCTACCGCTGCCTCGGTCAGTCAGGTTGTTTGTGCTATTGTGTCAGTTCATTGTTTTTACGCATTGCTTTGGATCCAAACTGACAAACAGCAGTTCTGTGATGTAAAAATTCCAGCATTAATGTGTTTGTGCTCACAGTAGAGTCATATAATTTAGTTTACAGTACAAATGTTTTACTGTGCAGTATGTCTTTAAGTAGAAGGGAACCTGAGTCCAGTTTTGCCTCAGGACACTCACTCACATTGTTTGGCACTATTTTCGGCAGTGGATTAACCCACATTTGATGCTTTGCAGCAGCAGAACAGTGTATATGAGATTGAGTTAATATAAACTACAGTGTAAGTTCATGGTAATGAAGAACATGTCACCCAGTGTGGTGCACTGGTGTGTTTTTAGAAAACAATAGGGCTCTATGACACAGAGTATATATCAGACTGCAGATACACTTACAGTACTTGTTCAGAAGATCAGTTTGGTGCTAGTTTTGGGGTTTAAGTATCTCATGTTATTTGTTAACTGTGCTTCTGCCTGTCTTGCCCAGGTGGCCTTTGTAAAGGAGATTTTTTATCTGAATGAGTTTTCCCTGGTTTAATAAAGGTTAAACAGAAATAAAACAACAAGAAGAAAAACATAAAATAACACCATTGTTTTTGCATGGTACATTTCTGTAAGCACATCAACTTCTTGAAACTTATAATCCAGAAAAGCACAGTTTTATCTGAGGAAGAACTTCATTATTTACTATACTGACTGATATCTGGACTCTAAAAGGCTACTTTGTAGAGCATTGTTCACTTTAAATCTAAGACTCTAAGACTTCACAACTAGCTGGCAACACATTTTAAAAATAGAAAAAAAAATAATGTGTGTACTTTTTCACTTAAGAACAAGATCTTGGTCTTATTTTGTGGAAAATCCATATTAGACTATTTTATACGTATAAATACGTATAAATCAAATCAATCAAATTTAACCTATTTGTGCTACATTGTCACAGACTTCTGCTTGTAATAAAGGCATGATCACGCTCATGCATTTCTTGCATGTGTAGGTTATATGTGCATGGTGCACACTTTAACACATGAAGATAACAGACAGCATTTTAACATGTTTTGTTCTGTCTATTTTTTTTTCTCCTTCCGTGTGGAAACAGGACACTTCCTTCACTTTAGCCACACCCTCTTATGGGCCACACCCCCTATCCTCTCCTACCCTCAGCTGCCCCTCCCTCCCCTTTACCCCGACACCCCAAATCTGCATCTGCACTGCATTCCTGCATCTAGTGACTACTGATGTTCACTAAGTAAAATAGTGTGTTGTGTCCCCCTGTTCCCTACACCAGTAAACCGGTCTCCCAGTAAGACCAGTTATTGTACCAGTAGAGCAGCAGGCTGTATGAGCTGCAGGGATCTGGGGTCTGTGTGTGTGAATGGGAGTTCTGGTTGCCGGAGTGTGCAGTTTCTCCATATGGCCACCAGGGGCCGCCACAATAGTTCAAAGTCAGAGCAGAGCTGTTGAAATCCCAGGTAAAAAGAAACAGTACTGATAAGTTAATAATACTTATCATTAATATTGTTGCTACAACCACTATCAACGTACATAAAAGAAAGGCTGATATGTTGAAATAAAAGCTTTCATGTAGTTAACTCCACCAGGGAGCACATTACAGGCCTGAGGCTAACTGACTAACAATGGCAACTGTGGCTCATCTGCATAGTTGAGGTCATTTAGATGTTTGGTCGATGCAGCCAAAAGTTAAAAAAACTGATTCGATTGTAACTTGGTGCTAAATGTTAAAATGTTACGTTGTTTTAAATAAGTCTCGTGTTGCTTCTGACAGCAGTTGGACATTACTACTGAGTCCAACCGGAGCTTTGTAGTCTGGATGTGTGTATTAAATAGCCTAAACAAACTGTATAATACATCTAAATATAAATGTAATGTAAATATAATACCAAAAAACATGCCAACACAGATTTCCTTTTGGTTCACATTAAAGCTAGCAGTCATTTTGTTTTCAGTCACTGACAACATGAAAATAAAAATAGTTCAAGGAATACCTAGTTTGACATTTTAGTAAATAAAATGGTATGTATCTACTTGCTTTCTTGGCAAAAGTTAGATGAGAAAAGTCATATGTCTGAGCCTATTTAATTTATTTAAGCTACCAGTAGCTGGTTACTTTAGCTTCGTACAAAACCTGTTTACAAGGGAAACAGCTAGCCTAGCTACAGGCCTTCTAAAGTGGACACAGTTACTTTATATCTTGTTAATTTAAAATGTACTATAGCCTCATTTTCTGCTTAGATGCTTAAAAAAGCTAACTAGCTGCCAGTATCTTAATATTTACCATGCAGACATGAGACTGGTGTCAATCTCTAACACTTAGCGAGCAAGCTCAATAATATTTATCATAATGTCAAACTATTCTTTAAGAAGAACAGTTGATCAGTAATTGACAGTTTCAACCAACACATCAGAAATATTACTGACCTACAGTGTTATGGACATGCAGAGCTTTTTTCCCTTTTATTCCTTGTACAACTAATAAAACTCAGCAAACTAAAACACTTGGCTAAGGATGGGTAAAGATAAAGAGTGAATAATAGAAAGACAAACAAAGAAAAGAAAGAAAGTGACAGAGACTCTTTGAGTGTTGTCAGTGGTGAGTAATACATTGGCTTGGTGTGTGAGTGTGTGTGTGTGTATGTGCGTATTGTGTCTGCAGATCTCATCAGCCAAGTTTGACTCCAGCTTCAGTCCCAGCACTGCAGCAGCCAATAGCATGCAGCCTTTCTTAGCATCGACTAATCACCACTGTCAGTCTGGATAAACCACGCCCGTTTATTTTAGCTCCACCCCCGTGAGGCTGTAGGGTCCAGACTGTGACTTGGTGAAACTCAGAATATTTTCTCTCAGAAAACAAAGGAAACAACTTTTTTTTTCACTCAAAACCAACCTGATTACTAAAGTTTAATATTTCTTACTAAAGAAATTGGAGTTTACGTTGAACCCCGAAGCTTTAAACTATAAGATATAAGACGTCCATCCATCCATTTATTCTCCAAACCACTTAATTCATTTCAGGGTCATGGTATCAACAGAGCGAGCAGAGATCCCCAGGCCTCACCGTCTCCAGCAAGATCCTCTAGCTCCTCCTGGGGATTCCCCAGCTGCTCCCGGGCCAGTTTAGAGATATAATCTATCCAGTGAGTCTTGGGTTGGAGCCTCTGCCCAGCTGGCTGTGCCTTCAGACCCACAAAGGGAGGGGCCCAGGGGTCATCTTCATCAGGTGCCTGAAGCACCTCAACTGGCCCCTCTCAATGTAGAAGACAAGCTCTGAGCTCCTCCCAGATTTCTGAAACTCTCTCATAGTCTTCCATGCCCTTTGCCAGTGCTGGAGATAACTTTGGCACCATCCACTATCATTCTGGAATAGGGGAAAAAATGTTAACTAAAAGTATTGTATTTCTATTGTATTATATTTCTTCAATTCACACTCATCTAAACTAAGCGCAGGAGGCAGCAACAATGCCTTTGTTTAAAAGTATTGGAGGAGAGGCTGTTTGGTGGAACATTTGCACATGGAGAGATAAGCCTTGATATTAAAATGATCAAATCCCAGCAAAAGAAAATGTGTTCATGTCAAAACTTGCCATTTTCAGTGTGTAGTTGCTGCAGTTGTTGATGGGACGAGAATAAAGACTGAAATAGTTGCCCAATGGCAGGATTATTCCAGCAGACTACATCCTGTGAGCCAGACTGCTTCTTACCTGATCTTAGCAGATCTTAGGCCTAGTGATCCTCAAGATAAACTGCCTGGAGTAAGATGTGCCTGGTAGGATCTCCCAAGTCAAACAGGACTGTAATGAACGAACATGATCTAGAAGACCTCTATGAACAGGTGAACAAAGACAGCATTTATCTTGCCTGGACCACCTACCACTGGAGGAAGCCTGCTGGTGTCTGGGTTCCCCATAGAACCTGGTCAGGCTCAGACAAAGACAATCGCATGGAAGAAGGGCCATCACTTTTTTGGTCCAGACCCCTTCTCCCAACCTTGGGAGTGGTCCAGAAGAGGGGTCTGTTGTAATATCTCCCAGATGGGAGGCAGGTGAGGGGAAGCTATAGCTGTAAAGGCTCTCTAAGGCTGTAAAGATGTGAAAATGTCAGATACCACCTTTCAGCCTTCAGTCTGCACACAGTAACACAGTAGAGCAGGAGTGGGCAACACTCACTCAGGTAAAGCAAGCAAAGGGCCACACATTTTACAATAGAACTGAAACCTGAAACACATAGTGCTGAATTATGAAAAGAAAAGATATTTACAATCATACATTTTCACTCAAAACTAGTTCTCTTCAGGTTTTTCTGTTTTCTTTATTATTTGCATATTTTGCCCATGTGTGCATTACAGAATCTCTCTAAATTAATGGATAATCTGCATCTTTGACATATCCTTAAAGTAAAATAATTCTGACATGTTGCTTTTTTCTTGCTTTGTTGGCTTGAAACTCTTGTTTGAAAAGCAGATCATGGTGGCTCGGCTGATATAGCAGACCTCCAGTATTTTGACTATAGTATTAAATGCAGCCCTCATGTGAGACTTGCGCTTCTATCGATGTTGTCATTGAAGCTAAATAAAATGAAAGATGCATCAACCAAAGTCTCCTTGATATGCAGTTGTGTGCTCACCAGACAGACTCGAGGAATGAAAACTGAGACCTGAGCAAACAAACAAAAAAAAACATGACTGAGTAAGTCAGAAAGAAATGAGTAAAGTAGAAAGATGTGATAAAATCTGAGCTTTGAGCATGGATTAGATTCCTGAAATGCAGACTCTAATGAATGTGCGTCACAGTGTCTTCAGCATGGTCTGCCTTTCTGGCAGATGTGAAAACGATGGCTTCCATAACCCTCGTCGGGAGAAAAATAAAGTGGCCCACCATAAACAAGGCAGAATGGAACAGCTCTATAATACCCCCTTTTGTAACCTAAAGCCCTAGAAAGCCCATTTAAAACACCACCATAAAACTTCAAAAAGTTGCAGGTCCAATCTAAGCAGTTCCCCTTCTTCATCAGGATGTGGAGATACAGCCTCTTTACCCATAGCTCCCCTGCTAACGTGGCTAAGTGCTAACAGAAAACAGCAGTGGGTTTAGAGGTGTGCGGGAGCAGGGGGTTCATTAATAGGGTTTCAAAGCAGCTAATATGGAAAGAAGCACTGTTTAAAAATTGCTGAGAGCGAGAGAAAGAGCAAGATTAAAAGAGAAGAAGAAAGGAAAGGAAGAAGTGACCTGTGGCCCCCCACCGATGTCATACTGGAAACCGCTAGAAGGGGGCCGTTTTAAAGCCACTCTATAAAGACGTTTAGTGGGTTGGGGGTGCCAGCGTGGCAAACAGGTAGCTGCTGATCTTTCAGCTCAGTTTGTGTGTGTTTGTACAGGTACAACCGAGCAAAACCTTTAGGTTAGAGATATAATCCATAGCTGAAGCAGAAAATAAGTCAAATTTAACAATCTGAAGTGTGTCAGTAAAGCTGGGTACATGGTCAATATGAACATTATGAATGTAATTCGGACATGATGACTGTTCAGGCCCAGTTGGACCAAGAGTTTTCAATGTGCAGATAAAGTCAAGCAGAATGTGGTGTGTAAAGAGTCTTAACTCTTAAGAACCAGTTGTTGACAGTCGTTCCCACACAGATTATTTTAAACATGTTTAATATTTCTGACTGACGTCCTGCGATTGGGAAAATATAACTGAACTGTGGCAGGAGAATGAACGGCTAACAGGTTTCAATATAGAGACTGATCACTTTGTGCCTAGCCTAGTTTTGACTGGCTGGTCTTTTCCTTTATGACATTTTTAAACTTTTCTGTTTTTTAACTGCTTTTCCCTTTAGCTATACACACTGAAGGCTTGTATGTATGTGTAATGGTGAATATGATCGTTATTTACATATCCATCAGACTCCATTTTCCATTCTTTAGCTGCTAGATGCTCCACTCTGTTCATTAGCTAATTGCTAAAATTACCTGTTGTTTGATGATGCTAGGCAGGAGGCTTATGTAAGTTTGTCTGACATTTTCTTTTTATTTTATACAACATCTTGACGTTGTTGACAACATGAATACTAAATCAAAACTGTGAGCTGAGAGATGCTAACGGCTGAAGAAATAGAGCGTTGGACCATATTTCTCTGTCTATTAATACAACAGGCCTCTTTAACACTACAATTAGTAATGTTACACTTCAATCATTTCTTTGAAAGTTGGTCTGTAAATTATGATGGGTGCTAAGAAACGCAGAGGGGACAAAAGCAACGTAAGGCATCTTAAAATAACAGCAGAGTAATAAGTAATGGTGTGAGAGGAGAAAAGTGACAGAAGAAGAGAATGAAAGTGAATGTGATGAGAGGGCAAGGGAAGAAGCATAAAAAAAGGACGAAAGATGTGGAGAAGAGGATGTAAATAAAGTTAACTGAAGTGGTTCGAGGCACATTTAGCTTTAGCTGGGATGTCTCTCTCTCGCTGACTTTACACAAACACGCAGTAACACAACAGTAAGAGGTTCTGGTTTCTAAGAAAGCTGTAAACACACCAGGTATCCCACCATGCTCTCTGCTTCTCCTCCTTGATCTTTTGCCATGTAAAATGCTGTCGCCGCCAGCAACACCGGCCACAGTTAGACACACACACACACACAGACACACACACACACACACACAGACACACACACACTGCAGAGCACATTTACTTTAATGTATGTTACATGTTGTCATTAAAATAATGGCAGCAGTAGCAGTGATAGAAAGTAGAGTTCACCCTCTTACACTGATGTTTACCATTTGCATGTGACGTTTATTGCACGTTTCCTTTAATAAGCAATCGTTTTAGCTATCCAGTGTCTTTAGTTTTATCTTTGAATGGGAGTATGAAGCACCGTATCGGTTGATTTAACGTGGGCCTTAAGGTGGGACCTGCTGCACTGGCTGATTTTTAAGAACCTGGATTGAATGGGTTCCTTCT